>OVAX01002537.1:0-28494 GCA_900406405.1 Lepidium africanum
CCGGTTTGTTGTTACTCTTTAGTATGTCCGGTATGTTTCCAATTATAGGCCAAGGTTTTGGTCCGGGAGGAAGGGGAAGGTTTCTTATGTAGGAACTCATTAACGCTGCTTTCTTTGGCTCCTTACGCTTCATAGTTAGTGCAAGGAGGAGGAAGCAGAGACCAAACGCAAGCACTGAGAAGAAGTCTAGCATTTTTGTGACTTAAGGATCGAAACTATACGACTTTAAAGAAGGTTTTTGATTGTTTACCTAAATGAAGTGAAGAATGAGCCTTTTTATAGCCATGAGAGGCAGTGCAACAATGCTATTGTGCATAATATGTAGAATTTTTAAACGTGCCTACCTATAATATCGGTGGTCAGGTGGAGAATATTTTAAAATTGGTGATATTATTTTCATTAATAGATTATTAAAAATCGACAAAAGACACTATTTACAAGAAGGGTATACAAGTAGGTATAGTTAAAATTGTACAAGTTAAATATGTTTTAAAATAAATTATATTACTAATACTAACTAAATGTTTGAAATCCTACTAAAAAATAGAAGCAACTAGAAAACTGACTAGAACAGACCATGAGTTCTTTTGTTTTTTTTTTTGGTTTTTTTTTGTAAAAATACAATATAACTTTTTCTTTTTGTTTTCTTTGTCGGTACAATTTGTCTTTTTTTTTACCAGAATTTTTTCTTCTTCTCATAACTATAAACTTAACTTTTAAAAACTTTTTTTTTGTGCGGCAGATTATACATATATATTTCCGTTCATCTTTTTATTTTCCCTCCGAATTCCTTTCCAATCTCTACGGAGAAAATTTTATAATGGTTTTATATTGGAGTGACCATATATATTTTAATTTATTAGCTATTGAAAATTTTCAACGTATATTTTGTGGTTATTTGAACTCATATTAAACAGAAATGAGAAAAATATTATACAACCCATATCAAAATAAGAAAAAATAGGGATTTGAGCTCAAAATTAAAAATTATTATCATTTACACAATTCTATAAATTGATATCGTAAAATCTATTTTCATTATTTATAAAAATCTTTAAACATTCCTATTTGACTAGGGCATGTAGCTTAATTTCTGTGAAATCATATAGAACTAACACACACTGAACTCTAAACATTTATTTGTTAATATTGATATACACCACACTGGAAGTGAAAAATCAACATGTTCTAAGAGATTGGTAACTCTGTTTTCGGAACGTCATTTCCTCTGTAAGGTTTGTGAAGGTTGTAGTCAAGATCAAGGTTACAAAACGTTCAAGTGTTGAAAGCTTTGACTTAGAGGTTTTCAAGTCATGAGTTAATCCGGTTAAGGGATTAATCTCGGTTAAGGATTCAATTAAGTTGGATCCGGTTTAAATCAAGTTGTAGCTAAGGGTTCGATATTGAACCGGTTATGAAGCTGCAGGTCCAATCATTTACAGACACGTCACTCTTCTCTTCTGCTCAAGTGAGGATGTTGCAGAGGAAGAGTTACAGGGAGCTAAGCTTCTTTATCTTCTTATCTTTTCTTATTCCATTGGGTAGTTAGTGGGTTTGTTTCAGGGAGTAGATTCTAGAACCAAGTATATAATGGTTATGGGATTGAGTGATTCATAACTTGTAACAGAAATCAGATTAAGAGATAGAGAGATTCAGAGAGAAGACAGAGTTTGGGAGGGATTTTATTCAACTCTTTGGAGCAAAGATTTTGTTCATGATAGTGGATTCCGAAGCAAACCTCCGGCAAGATGCAGGGTTTCACATCAAAACCTGAACTCGTAAAATTCTGGTGCGTTTTTCTTCTTTCTTCAAGTTCTTTTTCAGTTTCTTAATCGGAGGATCTAGTCTTTAGATTCAACAATTTGGTATCAGAGCTCAGCTCAAGAAGACGAAGCGTTACATCGGAAGACTCTTTCTAATCAGTAGATCTCAGAGAAGTCGAATCGACGTTATCAGATAACCAAGATGAGTTCGATGAAATCGAAGAGCAAGATCGCCATCTTCAATGGAACCAGAGACTATGGATTATGGAAGAAACAAATGATCGCGAGCTTAAAAGTTCAAGGATTAAAGAGCGTTCTTAAGCCGTACAGTCCAATGGTGTTAACGGAAGAAGAAGAAAAGAAACCAGAAATTAAAAAGAAGCAAATCGAAGAAGAAGAATCGAGAGCAGACAAGGATGAACAAGCGTTGAATCTTATCTTCCTCGCGGTGGATGATAAGATCCTCAGAAAGATCGAGAACTGTGAGACAGCAGCAAGCACTCTAGAAACTCTTCGATAAGTGATTTCTTCCTACTACTCTTCCTGATAGAATTTTTTCTCAATTAGAGGTTTATGCTTTTCAAATGCAAGAAATTAAGACTATTGATCAGAATGTTGATGATTTCTTGAAGCTTTTAGGGGATATGAGACATTTATAGATTGAAATAGAAGAAGAAACTCAAGCTATTCTTCTGTTAAAGTCTATTCCTGAAGTATACGATCATCTAAGGTAGACTCTCACCTACAGTAAGGATAAACTGAAGGTAGATGATGTAGTAAGTGCTGCCAAATCCAAAGAAGCCAAACTCAAGAAATCAGGTTACAGACCAAGTTCAAACAAAGGAAATCTTGAAGGACTTTATGTTCCAGGAAGATCTGAATCAAAGGGAGTAAGCTTCTCAAAAGGCAGAAGCAAGTCACGATCAAAGTCTAGGAAGAAAGGAACCTGCTGGATATGCGGTTAAGATGGTCATTACAAGAAGCAATGCTACAAATGGCTAGAGAGGAATAAAGACAAAGGACATCATCAAGAAGGTGAATCAGCTGTAGCCAAAGATGATGCTAAGGATTTGGTGGGATTAGTGGTATTAGAAGTCAATATGTCTCAAGGAGACATAGATAAAGAAGAATGGATTATTGGCACATGATGCTCTTTCCATATGACACCAAAGAAGGAACTGTTCATTGATCTCAAGGAATGCTACAACAACAAAGTCAGAATGGCAAATGAAACTTATTGTGAGGTAAAAGGTATTGGTTCAATAAGGTTTGCTAATCCTGACGGAACTACTTTTGTTTTGCATGATGTAAGGTATATGCCAGAAATATCCAGGAACCTGATATCTTTAAGAAAATTGGAAGCAAAAGGTTGTGAGTTCAGAGGTCAAAATGGTATTTTGAAGGTTATAAAGGGATGTATAGTGATCATGAAAGCAAAGAGAAGAGACACATTATACATACTTCTGGGAAATGCAAAAATTACAGAAGCTTGTACTATCACTGTAAGTAAAACAGATTCTAAAGTTGATAACACTCATTTGTGGCATAGCAGGTTAGGTCACCTAAGAGTTGATAACACTCGTTTGTGGCATAGCAGGTTAGGTCACCTAAGTGTAAAGGGACTTTAAATTCTTCACATGAAAGGATGGTTTAAGCAAGATAAAATATCAGAAATAAAATTCTGTGAGGATTGTGTTTTTGGTAAAACACACAGATCCAGTTTTCAATAGCAATGCATGTCACAAAGGAAAAGCTTGACTACATTCACTCTGATCTCTGGGGGTCACCAAATGTTCCAAAAAGCTTGGGCAAGTGTCAATACTTTGTATCCTTTACATATGACTTTACTAGAAAAGTTTGGATTAAATTCCTTAAATTCAAAGATGAAACTTTTAATAGCTTTGTGGAATGGAAGAAAATGGTAGAGGTTCAGGAAGGTAAAACGGTTAAGAACTGACAATGGTCTTTTGTAATTCTTTGTTTAATAGGTTTTGTAAAGATGAAGGGATAGTACGGCACAAGACTTGCACCTATACTCCTCAGCAGAATAGAGTGGCTGAGAGACTTAACAGGACAATCATGGAGAAAGTTCGCGCAATGTTAAGTGAAAGTGGTCTCACAAAGAATTTCTAGGCAGAAGTAGTTTAAACAGCAGTATATGTCATCAACAGATCGCCATCATCAGCCATAAACTTTGAGATTCTAGAGGAAAGGTGGAGCTCTGCAATGCCATCTCTAGAAGGATTAAGAAGATTTTGATGTCTTGCATATGTACACTCATCAGATGGAAAGCTTGAACCAAGAGCAAAGAAGGGAATTTTCACGGGTTATCCAGAAGGAGTGAAAGGCTTCAGAGTGTGGTTACTAGAAGATAAAAAATGCGTGATCAGTAGGAACGTGGTCTTCAGAGAAGATGTAACCTACAAGGATCTGAAGAAGATTGAGGTAAATGAAAATTTTATCTCTTTTAACACTAACAGATTCTTGAAAGTCTGTGATACAGGATAAATAGAAGACACTCAAACAGAGTCAGAACACACACAACCATAAGGTGGAGTTGAAGAGCAAACTGTGAGCAACACAGACGATTTAAGAGACTATCATCTAGCCAAAGACATAACAAGGAGAAACATAACTCCACCAACACGTCTTCAAGACTATGACTGCAATACAGATGGAGAGGTATCAGATGAAGAGGATAGGGAAGCAAATCTTCTTCTTGCTTATGTGTGTTCCCTTGCAGAAGATGCAGGAAAATCATAACCAACTACCTATCGTGATGCACTAAAGGATGAGGATAGTGAATTCTGGAAAGCTGCAGCAGATGAAGAATATAATTCACTTCAAAAGAATGGAACTTGGGTTCTTGTTAATAGACCAAAGGATAAGAAAACAATAGGGTGAAAGTGGATATTTAAGAGAAAGTCAGGCATCATTGGAGTAGAAAGACCAAGGTTTAAGGGCAAACTAGTGGCAAAAGGCTACTCCCAAACAGAAGGAGTAGATTATCAAGAGATTTTTGCTCCAGTGGTAAAACATGTTACAATAAGGTTTATTCTTGCTATTGTTAATAATTTTGATCTTGAGTTGCAGCAATTAGATGTCAAAACGGCGTTCCTTCATGAAAACCTTGAAGAGGAGATCTTCATGGAACAACCAAAGGGATACGTGGACAAAGATAATCTAAACAAGGTGTGTCTCCTCGAGAAGTCACTTTACGGTCTAAAATAGTCTCCAAGGCAATGGAACAAGAGGTTTGGTGAATTTATGATTAAAATCATATATATATAAAGTGAATATGATTATTGTATCTATCTTAAGAATATGGGTCACAATGTCTATATTTACTTGCTTTTATATATTGATGACATTCTAATTGCCTCAAGCAATAATGTTGAGATCTAGAAATTGAAATCTCTTCTCAGTTCTGAGTTTGAGATGAAGGACCTTGGAAATGCAAGGAAAATTCTTGGTATGGAGATTTTTCGTGATAGAAATGCAGGTACTCTTAAGGTGTCTCAGGAGAGCTATCTAAGGAAGGTTCTAAGCAATTTCAAAATGGATCAAGCAAAATCAGTAGCTACTCCAATGGGTGCTCACTTCAGGTTAAAGTCAGCAACAGATCAAGAAGCCAAAGCTCAGACTGACATTATGATAAGTATTCCATATCAAAGTGTAGTCGGTAGCATAATGTATGCAATGATAGGGACAAGACCAGACCTTGCATACTCTGTAGGACTCATTAGCATATTTATGAGCAAGCCTTTGAAGGATCACTGGCAAGCAGTGAAATGGGTTCTAAGATGCATTAAAGGATCTACAGAGATTAGTCTATGTTTTAAAAAGAGTAAAGACTTTGTCATCAAAGGTTACTATGATTATGACTTCGCAGTAGATCGAGACAATAGAAGATCAATTTCTGGAATGGTGTTTACAGCAGGAGGAAATGCCATTAGTTGGAAGTCAAATCTTCAAAAGATTGTGGCTTTATCAGCAACAGAAGCCGAGTATATTTCGTTGACAGAAGCAGTAAAGGAAGCAGTTTGGTTAAGAGGTTTTGCAAAGGAGTTGGGTTTTCCTCAAGGAGCAATAGAAATCAATTGTGATTCTCAAAGCGCCATTGATTTGTCAAAGAATGTAGTTCATCACGAGCAGACTAAACATGTAGTAGTGAAGTTTCATCACATCAGAATTCTTTATAACTGAAAGAATAGTTCAAGTGTTGAAAATTCCAACAGCTTATAATCCAGCTGACATTCTTACAAAAGTTATGCCTGTTTACAAGGTAAGTGAAGCACTTCAGATGTTTCATGTTACCAAGGAGTGAAGACAGAGGTTAAAGAGTGCTCAGTAATGAGCACTGGTGCTCAGTGAAGAGCACAAGATCCACCAAGTAAAAGAGGTTGATTGTGACTAAGGTGGAGAACTGAAGGTTGTAGTCAAGATCAAGGTTACAGAACGTTCAAGTGTTGAAAGCTTCATATCGACTTAGAGGTTTTGAAGTCATGAGTTAATCCGGTTAAGGATTCAATTAAGTTGGATCCGGTTTAAATCAAGTTGTAGCTAAGGGTTTGAAATTGAACCGGTTATGAAGCTGCAGGTCCAATCATTTACAGACACATCACTCTTCTCTTCTGCTCAAGTGAGGACGTTCCAGAGGAAGAGTTACAAAGAGCTAAGCTTCTTTATCTTCTTATCTTTTCTTATTCCGTTGGGTAGTTAGTGGGTTTATTTCAGGGAGTAGATTCTAGAACCAAGTATATAATGGTTATGGGATTGAGTGATTCATAACTTGTAACAGAAATCAGATTAAGAGAGAGAGATTCAGAGAGAAGAGAGAGTTTGAGAGGGGTTTTATTCTTAAATTTGAAACTCTTGTATTCAACTCTTTAGAGCAAAGATTCTGTTCATGATAGTGGATTCCAGAGCAAACCTCCGGTGAGATGTAGGGTTTCACATCGAAACCTGAACTCGTAAAATTCTTGTGCGTTTTTCTTCTTTTTTCAAGTTTTTTTTCAGTTTCTTAATCGAAAGATCTAGTTTTTAGATTCAACAGTTTGTAACTCTGTTTCAATCCTAGATTAGTTTGTATTATGCAATTATAGATTTACATCTACTCGTCTTTGAACTGGTTCATGAAACTCGTTTCAT
Organism: Lepidium africanum; assembly: GCA_900406405.1. Lineage (NCBI taxonomy): Eukaryota > Viridiplantae > Streptophyta > Magnoliopsida > Brassicales > Brassicaceae > Lepidium > Lepidium africanum. The sequence goes on from OVAX01002537.1 coordinate 6,915, forward strand.
CCAAATTATCTTTGATAAAAGCAATCTTAAAGATAGAAAATCTATGTTTCTAGAGAAAACCAAACTTTGGTATATCAAGTAATCATTTTTTGGTTTAGAAATCGTTTTTGAAATATTGGTACTAACTGTTAACTGAGTATTTTTGTTGAATTGAGCTGAATTTTTTTATTCTTCAATTTTTTTTCTTACTTTTACCGGTTAGCTTTGTTGAAAATGTTGTGGAATTTTTCAACTTTTTATTTTTTGTCTATTATTTTATTACTTTTTCTTCCACAAAATTTTTACTTTTTGTTTTTGAACTTTTAGTTATTTTTCTCTCTATGTTTTTCTTTCATGCATCCCATTGTGCATTAGTTGCTATATATATATTCTTTTTACTATTTGTTTCTTATATTACCATGCATCTAAATTAATTAATATGTCATTTTACATGCATTCCAGTTTTGCATCTAGTGTACACTTAATATTTATTCAGTTTTTTTTTCTATTTGTGTATTATTACTTATTATATCATGTACGAGAAAAAAATCACAATCACACTTGAGTTACGTAATTTTATTGGTTTTTGACTAAAAACAATATTTTTACTTTAGTTATATTTTACATTGTGACATAATTTCACATAGCATTAGACATATTATCCAAAATACGAATCTGAATCTAACTCAAACTAAAAGAAACTAAACTGGACCCGATAAAAATAACATGTCTTAATGTAACTCTACCAATATTTTTAGTTATTATTTAATTTTATAGGTAGTCGATTTTTCAGAACTTTTTAAAATTTTAATTATTTTATAGGGTACAATATTATTTATTTTAGATTCTCAATTTTTATTTATTTTAAATATTAATAATGATTATTTGATTAGTTTTTATATCTTTTAAATAAGAAATATTTTAAATAAAATATACAATTAACTATGAATAATATGGTACATGTATTGTTATATTTCACTTATTTTGGTTTGGGCTCGTTTTAGCTCGAGTTCCTTTTTTTTTTTAGTATATGAATCTAGTATCAAGGGTTCAACCTACTACCGGAGGTAGCTTAAATGGAATTCTAGAGCAGATTTTAGCTATGAATTAGATTTTGTCAATATAATTATTAAAAAAAATTTCGCAAGATTCTACATTCAACACTACAAAAAATTGGAGCTACTGTAACGATTGTATTGTAACTAATAATATTTATAATAATTTGTGATGTTTTATATACATTTTTGTTACAAAATTTATTTGTTACGTTTTTAAAAAAATTATTGTGACTATTTCGTAACAATTTGTGACGAAATTGTTACTATATTTTTTCCGTCACCAGTATTGTGACGTTTTTGTTACGAATATACATTTGCAACGTTTGTATTGTAATTATTTACTAACCGTCACAAATTTATAAGAATATGTGACTAAATATNTAACCGTCACAAATTTATAAGAATATGTGACTAAATATACATTATTGTGACGAAATATTACGTTTCAATACAATTTTTTTCTTGTAGTATGTTACTATTTGATTTTAAGTAGTTCAACAAGATTTCGCATAAAAGGTAAAAAAAAAAGGGTCAATTTTTACATTCAGCATCATTCCTCGATTACTCTTTATATTCGTTATGCGGAAAACCCTATTGGTGATTTTTGCAAGGTTTAATCATGATTGTAATTGGTGTATTAATGGATTGATAAACTCTCATCATTTTCTTGGTGTAGTTACGAGAATATTCATTGTTTTTCTATAGTTTATTGGTGTATTTTATTCTTTATGTAACTTTTCAAATCAAAAGTCAGTGAAAAAAAAGTTAAAAGTCAAAAGATTCTTTAATCGTGAATTCGTGATGTTATAGTAATAAATTTTATTTTTTTAAATAAAATATATGTACAGGCACCAACTTGGTGGAAAATGCTTATCAACATTTTTATATTTGCTTGGGTATCTAATAATGCAGAGAGCATAATTGAGTTCAATTTTTCTTTTGGAAAAAAAAAAGGGAACGCGTGGTCGATGGACCTAATTTGACTTTAGTCCACCTTGAAATTTTACACGTTTGAGAATTTTGGAACATCTGACCTGGCGTTGGGCTTTCGAATGAAACTGAAATTGACCGAATCCATCGAACCGAGTTATTCGGTTTTCGGTTCAGTTCTGTTTCTTCACAATCGGAATTGATTAAATTCAAAATCAGTTATCGTTTTGTTCGGTTCGGTTAGCATAGAACCGAATAGTTTTGAATAAACCGAAAATTAAGCATTTAACCGGATTTTTATATATTTTAAACCAATAAAAAACGAATAAACCAAAAAAATAGAAAAAAATCGAATAAACTGAGAAATTGAACCGAAAAAACCGAATCGATAAAATTAATTTCAAAACCGAACTGAACCGAAATATATTCGGTTTATTTCGGAATCAATTTCTAAAAAGCAAATATATCAAGAACCAAATAAACCGAACCGATCGGTCGGTTTGGTCCGAAAACCCAGGACTAAACTGACCTATTACTATTAGTTATTTGCGAAGACGAAGGCAACTATTCTTATTATTTAAATAAAGACAATTACTTGTCGTTGAATTCAGAAGTTATTCGCTCATAGTGTTAAAGGTTTCACATGCAATTCATTTTTTGTAAAAAAAGGGTTTTTTTTATGAATGTAAATAGTATTACCTAAAAAACAAGGAAGCCAATAAACGAGTTTGAAAAGATTCAGGCTCGAGCCAACCAAAGAGACATTACCTTGATGAACTTATTAAAATTCTTCTTCACCAGAAGAGAGAATTTATTAGCCTGTCAATACACCTCCTCAAAATAATATCAGGTGGTAGGGATTGCGAGTTGTGCAACAATTTGAATGTTATTAGTGGCGGACCTAAAAATTTTGTTTTATTGGAATTAAAACATAAATAAAATGTTTAAAAAAAATTTCATAAATATAATTTTTTTTGGAGTTTTTGGGATTGTAATTATTGGAGTGAATTTTTCAATAAACAAAAACAATTAGATTTTAGTTAACATGATGTCAAAAAAAAAAAGGAAGGAAATTGCGTAAAATCAATTCAAATATAAGCATAAAGTCTATATAATATCTTTTCTTAAATTTATCGGTGTGTCACATAAAAATTTCTACACATATTAAGATTTAAAAGCAAATATGTAATATACAACACACTATTCTATTTTGTATAGAATTTTTATTTTCTTTATGAACACTAGTTATACATAAATTTTCAAAAACATTTCCTCTTCCTCCTCCCCTCCTTCCCATCTCCGTTCTTTTTCCTACTCCTCTCATCTTCCTTCTACCCTCCTTTTTCTCTTGCTCCTCGTATTATATAAAATAAAATAGATAATTTTTAACAGTAGTGTACACTTACAATTAACGATATACTAATATTCATAGATCTTTGACTTATATAGTACGTAGATGTTCTATTTAATTTTCTATAGTATGGAAATGTCTATTTTGTATAACTACAACTAAATCATTATTTTTGAGAAAATATCATTAATATGAACTTAAAACTTTTCCAACAAACTTGTCTCATTCATAATTCACGTTAAACAACGCATCATCTATGTTTTCATATTAATAATATTTCTATCATAGAACAATTCTATATCTTATATAATAACTAAATATGGAGCCGTGTGATGCATGAGTTTGTTTTTATCAAATAAAACAATATATATTTTGAATAATGTCATGAAAATTTATACATTTGTTGGATTACTAATTTTGATATCCGACGATCTGACATGTGGAAGAATCTAATTAATTACTAACTTTTGAAATCCAACTTAATATAATAGGTATAATAAGATTTGACACGTGGAAGAATCTCGTTGAAAGCTAAAATTTTGAACCCCAACTTTATATAATAGGATATTGCAAAATTTTGGACGGTTGAATTCGACACGTGGAAAAATCTCATTGATTACTAACTTTTGAAACCCTATCTTATTATATAAAGTAAGGTTTCTTAAAGTTACTAATTTTATTATATAAAGTAAGGTTTCACAAAGTTACTAATTAATAAGATTCTTCCACGTGTCAAATCGAACAAACAATTTTTTTTGTATTTATATATTCAAAATAAATTAAAATATTTCGACCCAAAAAAATAAAAATAAAATATATTTATCTCTATCAAAAAAATTTATCTTTATTCACAATCCTAACACAAAAAAAAATTGTAAATAAAGTATAAATATTTGTCTCGTACTAATTAAAAAATAAAAATAAATCATAATAGAAGATATTGTCAATATTTTTTTAAAAATGAATATAATTAAAAAAATGAATTTACCTAAAAATTGCAAACACTTTTATAATCTTAACAAAAAATCTAATTATTTGAAATACAGTTTCTCAAGTTATTTATTCACAAAATTTTTCACGTGTTAAATCCAACAATTAGAAATTTTCTATATTTATATATTCAAAAGTAAATAGAATATATTTATATCTATCAATAAGTATTTGTCTTTATTCACAATCCTAACACAAAAAAGAATCATAAAATAAAAATAAGTATAAATATTTATCTCTTACTAATTATAAAATAAATATAAATTTCACTAAAAGAACATTGTCGATATTTTAAGAAAATATAACTAAAAATGAATTTTCAAAAGAAAATTGTAAATAATTTATAATATTAACAAGAAAATCCTAATAGAGAATAATTGTCGGTATATCTCTATTTCTAATCAACAAAAAATACTAAATATTTATCTATATAGATATTTCTAATCAACAAAAAAATCATTAATCCAAAATAGAATTTGTGAATACTAATTGTTATATGTACATAAGCAAGCATATAGAATATTTCATGAAAATTTTGATATTTTCTTAGCTCTGCAAATTTTCACAAAATTTTTTTTACTACTACTTGCATCTAAATTTTTTTTACGTTATTGATCATGTTTTTACGTTTACATCCAATGAAATCAAGACAAAAAACAAAAGAGGTAAATAGTTAAAATAAAATATATTATTACTTTATTTACCATTAATTATTAGTATGATTTCTTATCATTAAATATAAATCTTATAGCTGAACATCTTCTCATCTCAATTTCTTAATCTTATTATATAAAGTTTGAATCCTTAAAGTTACATATTAATAGGATCTTTTACGTGTCAAATCTAACAATCAAATTTTTTTGTATTTGTATATTAAAAAATAAAATAAATACACTTGAAAATAATTTTTTACGTATTTCTAACTTTTAAAGAGAAAATTCTTCCAAATGTCAAATTCAGAGATTCAAAATTTTACTATATCATGCTATTATATGTAGTTACAAACAGTTAGGTTTTAAAAAATTTTAATCAATGAGATTCTTCCTGATGTCAAATCTTATTATATATTCTCTTATATAAAGTTGAGTTTCAAAACATAATAATAAACGGAATTCATCCACATGATACATCCAATGATTCAAAAATTTTGAGTATTTTATTATATCATATTATATAAAGTGGAGTTTCAAAATTTAGTAATCAACGAGATTTTTCCACGTGTCAAATCCAAGGATCCATTTTTCCACATGTCAAATCCAAGGATCCAAAATTTTGTAGTATTTTTATATATTTAAAATATATATTTAATTTAAATATTTATATCTACCATCTCTATTCACAATTTTACCATAAAAAGGATTATAAATATTTATTTTTAGTTATAATTATAAAATCCTATTATATAAAGTTGGCTTTCAAAAGTTATTAATCAACTAGATTTTTTCACACCAAATTCAAAGATTCAATTTCTTTTAGTATTCTACTATATTCTATTATATAAAGTTATGTTTCAAAAATTATTTATTAACGAAATTCTTATAATCTTACTATATAAAATTGGGTTTCAAAACTTAATAATCAACTAGATTTATCTACATGTCAAATCCAAGGATATAATATTTTGGAATATCCTATTATATCGTATTACAGTGGGATTTCAAAATTTATTAATCAATGAGATTCTTACACGTGTCAAATTTGATGATCCAAAATTTTGCAGTATTTTTATGTATTTTAAAATATATTTTTAATTAAATATTTATATTTACTACAAAAACAAATTTCAATTCACAATCCTTCCATAAAAAAGACTACAAAGAATTATCTTTATTTATAATTATAAAATCTTATTATATAATTTTGAATGTCAAATGTTAGTAATCAACGGAAATTTTCCACGTCAAATTCAACTATTTCAAAATTTCAGTGTTTTATTATATAAATTTGGGTTTAAAATCATATTATATAAAATTGAATTTCAAAAATTAGTTTCCAACAATATTCTTAAATATTATCTAAAATATAATACGTATATATATATATATATATCAAACTTTTTCATAAAACATGTACATCGCACGAGTCCATATCTAGTTTTATATAATAGGATCATGTTGATTTCTAACTTTTGAAATTGAATTTTATATAATAAGATACTGCAATAGGATAATATTGATATTTATTTTTATATATTTAACTAAGTTACCAATATAATAAAATAGTTATAATGTTGATACTGACTAATGTATATAGATATATTTATCTACTCATAGTATTTATTTTAAAATCATTAATAGATACATTTATTTACTAATTTTTTTATTGAATTTAATACTCCTTTTAGAATATTAAATTTTTCCTTTTACAATTATTCCTTTTTATGTTAGGATTCAATTATTTTATATAATACGATTTCACATAGAGATAAATATTTTGTGATATAGAATATGATTATCTTCTTTTTTATTTTTAATTTTTTAAAAATATATCACTAAAATTTTTATGATCGTTAGATTCGACAAATGGAAGAATTCTGTTAATTAGTAACTTTGAGAAACCATACTTTATATAATAAGATCTTTTTTTATGTTAGGATTCGATTCTTTTATATAATAGGATTTCAAATAGAGATAAATATTTTGTGATATAAATATGATTATCTTCATTTACTTTTAATTTTTTTAAATATATTACCGAAAATTTTGTGATCTTTAGATTTGACACATGAAACAATTTTGTTAATTAGTTACTTTGAGAAACCGTATTTTATATAATAAGATTTAATTTTAGCATATGAAAAATGAAAAATCACTAAAAATATATAAACTATAGAACTATAATTTATTTGAATTTATTTTCTCTTTCTCCTTTCTCTCCTCCAAGTCTTATTTCATTTTCTTTTAATTAATAAGAAAATTAACATGTTGGTTACACAAAGGTATTGTAGTAAAGTTTTAAGACTTTTAGCCATTTACTTAATTTGTTCATCACAGTAATCATATTCTTAATTAAATTAGAGAAATGTGCTATTTCACCAATTCTCTCAATAATTTATTACTTAATTCTCTATGTCTTATCAAGTTTTTTTTTTTTTTTTTGTCAACGATTAGTTTGAGTGAAGAACCCAAATTCTGTCAATAATATCTATCATGTGTATACTGCGAAGTCAAATTTCATAGAAGATAGATTTTTTTTTTTGATAAATAGAAGATAGATATTTTAATAACTGAATTAATAATTTATATTAATATATGCAATTTCATATTAAATTTTCACATAAAACAACCAAAACATGTAATTAAAATGTTAATACGATTACGAACATGTCCCACATATACTATCACAACGCATAATATTTAAAATAATCGTAAACATTTAGGTCGGTACAAATAATTCAAGCTAAATCCAAAGCATATAATGGAGTCATTGTTAAATTTTATCATAACACATCTTTTCAACATTCACTAATAATCAAAATTTTATTGTTTCTCAACATGTAAAATATTCTATCTTTCTTTAATGTTTCTCAACATGTAAAATATTCTATCTTTCTTTAACAAAAAAAATATTCTATCTTTTCTCTTTATCGAATACTACTATATATTGTTGGTCCAAAGCAATTGTAATCATGTTTAGTTTAAATATCTGAAATACAATACATTTAAAATTAGGGATTTTTATCATAAAAAATAATTAAGGTTTTGCTATGTAATGTAACAAAGACAAATAAAACGAATTTTGCATGGAAATTATTTTAGCCTTTCGAAGTTACTGAGAGCATAGAAATCTTTCATAAGAGTTTCTCATCCAAAAAATAATAATAAATAATAAATAATATTTTTTTATTGTAAAATTTTATCTAAATCCTAGAAATTTTTACTCATAGTCTATATTTAATATTTTATTATAATTTTTTTGGTGAGAAATTCCCACTCCAAATGGTACGCGCTTCGTGTCTGTGGGTTTTCCGATGTGGTGGGTTCTCTTGTTTTTTTGGTGGCAATTTGTTAGTCCGCTATTTTTTTAATTATTAAATAAATATAAACTTTACCATTTCTAGGTGAGAGATGTGCTTTCCACTTAATGTCACGTGTTAAATATGATGGACTTAAATAATTGGGCCTTTAAATGTAAAATATCTGGCCCACTTCCATATATGGATCTCAACAGTGGAAAAATAAAGTTAGAACGCCGATTTGATTGGGCCTTTGTAAATTTAATCCAGGCCCACGTTAGACCCAAAATACTATTATCCGATTTTGATTTTGGCGGGAAAGGTTATTATATGGTTTTTTCTTATCAACAGTCGATATTTATCCATTAAAATTTATATAAAATTTTAATTGATATTGGTTATAACTGTGAATAAGAACATTCGGAAATCCGTTTAGACAAGAGGTTAAAGTAATTTTTGCAGGTTTATGTACTAAAGTTCGACTACACAAAATCATGTAATTCTCAGTGTTATTGTTTGGAGTTTTTATGGATTGTATCTATGTAAATCAGTAAATCCATAGCATTAAACATTTTATAAAGATAATCAAACTCAATGTCTCATAAAAACACACATACAGATATTATCGTTCATGTATGATTAATGGTTTAAATTAGGTTAAAACTGAGGCCAATGATCCTGCAAGCGAGACGACTGTCGACGGTGAAACTCCACGACTTGCGGACAAATACCATTTCTGCATCATCCCTACCACATTCGCATTCTTCACCTTCAATATCTCCTCTTCTTTACCTTCCGTCTCAAACCCAATCTTCCGCAATTAAAGTCAATAGTAAATCATTAGTGCAGGCCACATGAAATCTAAACACATCAAACTATTAATTGGGTTTTTTATTGTACCTCACAAATGCCATCTTTGGCTGAGAAATGGTAAGTGATTATGGAATTAGCTTTAAAGTACTTAGACTGGAAAAAGCCAACGACTTTCTCGAGCTCTGTTTCTTCTTCTTCCTCGTACTTATCCTCTGCAGCTAAACGATCTCTGACTGCATTCTCTAGCTGCACTCCATATTGAGCTCCTTTTATTTCCTTTATTACCACCACTCTTATTATTTTCTCAATCTCCCCTGCAATCAATATGAACTGGTTCAATTTTGTTGACTCGTGCTTAACCGAATAAAAGTTGTAGACCGGAGTTGAACCAAACTAAACCAATGTAATAAACCCAATCAAAAAAGAAACTACTTCTTATCACCAGGCCTTCTTAATTACTTCCCTAGATAAAATACATTATACGAACCAAACTTACTGGTATCGAGTAATATCCAAAACTGGGAAAAATATACAAGATGAGTCTTCTTTACTTATATTCTGGATATTGGGTAATACTTAAAAGTGAACCGATAACTGGACAGGTATCCGCTCAAATACATGTAGATACATTGGGGTTTTTTAGGTATCTTTTTTAAACAAAATTCGGACATTTTTTAGTATATGGTTATTTCTAAGGTATTAGGGTATATGCTTTTTAGTACCCGGAAGCGAGTATATCCGAGTTGAAACCGAACTGAAATCTTTTTTGATACCTATGAATATAAAAATATCTTCTACTGGAAATATTTGGAACCGAATGATACTTATGCAGACCGAACCGAATAGCTGAAGTGTCATATTCACGAAGCCTAAAGGGCCAAAATTAATAATTAGCCAAATAGATTCAAAATTAGCTTAAGTTTACCAGAGGCAAGAGCGTCGAAGAAGTCGTCATCACCAGCAAGATCTTTGTCAGTCTTGCCTTTCCATTTTTCAAGATGGGTCTTAACATCTGAATGATCTAAGTAAACTCCGATCGCTGTGAACTTCACTTGAAGAAAATGGATCTCAATATCTGTGATTCCTATAAAACCAACAAGACAACATTATTACCTGAGAATTTATTTCAGTCTTACAAGATACATTGTTTTTGTTTACCTTGACCCAAAAGAGAGAGTGACTTGGAATTAGAAGTGAGAATCTGTGGAGGAAAAGGAACTTCGTGAACCATTACCATCTCTGTTCCCACTGTTTGATAAAAACATACAAAAATTAAACAACATTTGACGTTTTTATTTGTAATTGAAGTAATGAGCGTAGACTTACTTTGATCTTGTGTAGTTTATGAAACTAAGAGTGAAGAAATTTGGATATGAACAGCTTGGTGTGTCTACAAATTATGATACTAAAGAAATGATTTCTAATATGTAAATGTGAATCTCTCTACATATATAAAAGCTAGGACTTGGTGGTAGGTAATAAAATTTTGCTAACGTTCAAAGCTTGTGATCTTAAAGAAGACGCATTTCTTTTATGAATTTATTGATTTTGTAACCCAACTCTTTTTGTAGTTATGAAAAATGTTTAGCGACACATCAGGAAGCCACGTGTTTAGATGAAGCAACCAGTCCTCCACAACCACTCGTTCTACCTACCAAACGAAGATCGAAGAAAGCTGAAAAGAAGCAATGAATATTTAACTGAATAGGCCTTATATTGATGGGCCTGAATTATGGACTTGAGCTTTTCTTATATCATTGGACCAGTCTTGTTATATACGTGCATCGATATGTATTCACGAAGAAGGTTTTGTAATGATAATATTGATTAATCTGGTAATTGATCCAAAGAAAGTCTGTTACCGGAAACAACGGACGATCTCATGTTCGGTTTTATTCACGTCAAGCTTTTAACTATGTCATGTACTTTGTCTATTTCTTACTTACCATTTATATCTAACCAAATACCCTTTGAGTACGTATCATATATTCAATTTTAATAAACGAACTTCTGTTATGATTTTTCTTATATATTACTAATATAGAGATCCTTGTGTCTAAGGAAATATAAATATACATAGCCAATGGTGGATGGATAAGTATATAACAATCTAACTATTAGAACGTAAACTCGCGGAAACTTGAATATGATTTCTGCTCAAAACCAATTCTATATTTGTTTGGATGATGCGAGGTTTCCATTAGTATAGTATCTTCGATCCTATAAAGTATAGTATTTTCGATCATATAAAGTATAATTGTTTAAGTTAACAAACTTTTTATATATGTGAGATTTGTCGGGTTCACCCGGATTACCCTATTTTACCAAGATAAAACAGAAAATATATGGTCAAACTTGTGCGGTCTGGATGACTAGCTCTAAACTAATTAGTTAGAACATTAAATGACTTAACCATATACGTCATATTTCCTAAATTCGTTTTCTAATGAAACAATTTAGAAAACTAAAAAGAAATAGCCGTTGGAATGGTTTAAGCGACTAACTGAATTGCATGTGGGAATTGCATAATACACAACTTCCAAACGTAAATTCTGGACAATAAACACCAAAACAAACATGTCACCTTCTTTCATATTACGTTATGTTAAAATATAATTTTCTATACTATCATAATAGATTCATACAAAATAGAAAAATAAAAAATACTATCATTATAGAAGTGAGCTGTAGTGAATTCTCTTTAATTAGTTCCTATATAAGTGAACTCAATTGAACCAATTCTACCAACTTCACTCACTCATTGCTATAGCTTATCCCCTGCAAAATCATGAATCTTACACAATATTCTCGGATATTATTTCTTTCACTATGCACACTCAACTTCTATCTCTACGTTGTGAATTCCGACGACAATGAAGGCTGGGAGAGAGGCCATGCTACCTTCTATGGCGGAGCTGATGCATCTGGCACAATGGGTACTTAAATCATCACAAATGGATACTCTTTAACATATATTAGTTAACTTGTTAAGTGCTGATGAGGTTTTTAATTTGTAGGTGGTGCTTGTGGGTATGGTAACTTATATAGCCAAGGCTATGGGCTCCAAACAGCTGCGTTAAGCACAGCTTTGTTCAATAGTGGACAGAAATGTGGAGCTTGCTTTGAGTTACAGTGTGAGGATGATCCTGAGTGGTGCATCCCTGGTTCTATCATCGTCTCAGCTACTAACTTTTGTCCTCCAAACTATGCCTTATCTAATGATAATGGTGGTTGGTGTAATCCTCCTCTCCAGCACTTTGACTTGGCTCAACCTGCCTTCCTCCAGATCGCTCATTACCGAGCTGGGATCGTTCCTGTCGCTTTCAGAAGGTAAACAAAAAATGTTAGCAAAATCTAGTTGATGGTTTATGGTTTAGTTAAAGGTATTTGTTAGGATCATTCTAATCTAATATATATGATATACGACTAATCTACACATTGTGAATTGGTTTTGAGTTAAAACCCATAATTTATCATGGTATTAGAGCCCCGATTATGTCCAACAAGGCATGCATGAAAAGTCTGTTATGGTATATTAAGATATTAGTTAGGTTATACCACCTACATATCGCGGGGTGAGGTCATATAAGAATGTTGATATCCGTATCGGAAATTTGGATAATTCTAATTTAATATATATGTGATCTGGAGGTCAATCTACTAATTATGAATTGATTTTGAGTTAGAAGCCTATAATCTATCAGTATTAACACTATGTACCAATTCTCTGCTATGATAATGACAGGGTTTCATGTGACAAAAGTGGTGGGATAAGGTTCACAATAAACGGGAATGCTTACTTCGACCTCGTCCTGATCACAAACGTAGGTGGTGCTGGAGATGTTGCGGCTGTTGCTTTGAAAGGCTCAAAGACTAATAAGTGGCAATCCATGTCAAGAAACTGGGGACAGAATTGGCAAAGCAACACTTACCTCAGAGGTCAAAGCCTTTCCTTTCAGGTCACTTCTAGTGATGGTCGAAGTGTTGTGAGCTATGATGTTGTGCCTCATGATTGGCAGTTTGGTCAAACTTTTGAAGGCGCACAATTTTAGATATGTTCTGTATCAATACAGAAACTAATAGATATATACAAGAAGAGCCAATGTATGTTCTATTATAGAGAAAAGATTCTGCTTTCACAGGAGTGTTATGGATCCTTTATAATCTCTTTTACACAATTTTCTTATTGGTAAAAATAAAAAGTTTGAACAACAAGAATTTGAAGTTTCAAAGAAGAATCTTCTCTTCACTGAAATATGCTAACAAGTAACAATAACAGGGAAATATGATATACGAAAACTGGTACCTTCAACGGATACTTGTAGATGAAACCAAAGCTTAATGCAGTATGGATCCTGGGAATCTGTCATCAGCAATAACTAAAAACTTTTTGATCTTCAAGTGTGTGTTTGGAGCAATTCATTAAATACTAGACATGATGTGTCCCAGAGTTCCTTAGCAAGTTTCGGGTCTTGCGAAAGTGCTGAAGATTTGATGGTCCTTCCATTGCCTCCAAAGAAGTATTTGCTTGATATTTCCTGCTCAAACAGATCAAAATAGAGCTCATCAAGCACATAAGAGTGATGTTTGATAAGATGAAGAACTCCACAAGAGCTTATCTTACAGGTGGAGCTAAAGCAGCATCAATGACAGCTTCAGCTGCATTCTCTGGGGACTGCAATAGTCTAAGAATCTTGAGGCCGAAGAACGCCAAGACTCGTATATATAAAGGAAGCTCATGCATTATGTTTGTTTTCACTGCTCCTGGATCTACCGCTCTACAATGAAAAAACAAAAATCTCAAATCATACAACCAGGAGAAGAATAATAGAGTGCTTAATTGTTTCTATATGCTTAACTTAAGACCAGTTGTTTTGATTATGAACACATAGATCAAAAGAATTGAGTATTTAGGAAGCGTACACAACAGAGACGTGATTTGAATAATCCGTGAGGCGAAGTTGTCTATGCAGCTCATAAGAGAAAAATAGAAGGCATACTATCCCATAAAAGATCAAAAACTATATTAGCATCAACATGATACAAGAAGCAACAAAATTTTCTTGTAATTTTGAGTGGAGTTCCTTACGTTTGGAATATTCATAGATCCTACTCCAAGGATATTGCTTGAATCTCGAAAAGTTCACTCCAGTAACTGAACCCTTATCAAATTTCCCAGCAGAAGCTACAGAGAAAAATATCAAGAAATGACAATAAATATCTTAGTCTCATATCAGAATAGAAAACCATTCTATAGATTAACTGTGAGAAACTATATACCAGAACGATGTGTAAAAGATGTAACATTTACGACTCGTGAAGGCACAGGGCTGTTATTCAGGAGCGGTAAGAGAAGTTTGGTTAAAGAGAAAGCACCAACATAATTTGTAGCAATCATCCTGACAAACATGGAGACAAACAGCGTTTTATATGTCAAAAGTAAGAGATGAGATATAGTGTCACTTTTTAGAGTTCAAAATCACTGAAACTTTACCTGTCAAAGCCTTCAACAGTCGGCCGACTTGAGGTTGCCATTATTCCAGCATTGTTCACTAAAAGCTGGACCGAAGAATGTAAATTTGATTCTAAAAGCCATTGCTCGAAAGAGTTTCTGAACTTCAAAATCGATTGAAAAGACGACAAGTCAACTTCAAAAGCTTTGAGTTGAGCATCTTCATTCTGCCTCTTAATTTCACTCGACGTCTGTTAACAGATAGTGGCAAACAAAAAGATTTTTGCAACAAGAAAAAAAGTGCGAGAGGAGGTTTATCTTATGGATCGAATGAAATCTAAGAGGCCGTAGAATACCTTTGATAGTAAGTGGGAGGATCGTCCAACTGCAAATACAAGAAAGATTTAGCCACTGGTTAACTTTGAATATATGGGTGCAATAAACATGTTCCAAGTAATCTACTGCTGATGCATTGGCTCATATTAACAACTGTTCCATGAGAGATCAATTGTACTACAAATCCAAGTAACCTCTTATCTGAATATCTTCAAACACACATATATACTTGTAGATGGAATAACCAATCTAGTTTCTAAGGAAAAAAAGAAAAGCAAAAGTTGTTTTACCAAGCACAACGTAGAAACCCTTCCTTGAAAGAGCAAACGCAGTAGCTTTACCAAGGCCTGAAGTAGCCTGCAATGAATTCAAACGCCTGACAATATTAAACAAAACAACTAAAGTAAGCAAAAACTATTTAGTGTAATGTAGTTGATGCAATCAAGAGGATTAACTTACGCCAGTGATAACACAAACCGATTTGTGTGAAGCATTCCATGAATGGTTGGAGGAAGAAGATTTATAGCCAAAGATCCTTCTTTTAAGCAATTGAAAGTAGGAAAAGATGAGAGCCATGTTCCAAAACAGAGCTATCCTCCAGAAATCGTATGAGCAGATAAAATGCAAAGCCTCCACTAGCTTTTTCATCTGAATCATCAATTACATCAAAGTATTTCGTAAGTGTTTACTTATCAGAAGCAATAAACTATCTAAGCAAAAAATGGAGACAGCACACGACTAAATATATCCTGAAAATTCCGGGTTTAAATACCAGGCTACGGAGGAAACCATTGGAAGTATCTGGTTTCAAGTTCAAAAATTACTCAATATATTGAATGGATACTAATCAGAAGAAACTTGGAACAGACTCAATGCAAGGGGTATTCTCGCTAAGCATGAAAAGGTCTAGATTTCACAGAAATCAGAAGTGAAATACAACGAAAAAGCTGAAATTAACAGAATTACCTTTTTGAGACCTCGCGAGAATTGGAGAAGAGGAACAAAGGGAAAGACTTTGGGTCTCAGTTACAGAGACTAGTGTGGAGAAAAAGAGTTAGCGATGAGAAGAACTTAAAACTTACGATACATTAATGGGCCATTTAATGTCAACGTGACCCATTGACCCCTGACTACTCTTTTATTCTTTCTTCTTAAGATTAAACCCTAAAGTTTTCTCAAATGCTGTTTTAACACCATAGTTTAGTTGTTTTCACTTTTAAGACCAAAAAGTTATGAAAATTACCGAATGAACCTTTTTCAATTTTCCTTATTTGTGCATGTTGATTAAATTCTGCTAAATAGATTTTCCTTATCAAAATTAAATACAAAACTGATTATAACTTTGGCAAATCGAGCTTTGAGAAGTGATTAAAGCTCTGTTCTTTTTCATGTCGCTGCGTTTGTGGTGAGCGACCAAAAATGAAAGACAAATAAAAATTAAAACAAATGGTGTAAAAGCAAACTAGAGTGCCTGCGACTACTTGTGAGCATTAATAGTGATCGCTTGAGCACTATTACTGATCGCACTATAATAGAATCGTAGCAATTATCTATATGGTGTTCTGTATTCATTCTCCGCATAACTATACTTACAGTTACTTGTATAATTTGGATCACTGATTGTTATAATAGCGATCAGTAAAAAAAACAGACTATAAATCTATTATTTTTCCTACCAAAATTCGATTTTACCGAGTTGCACATGGATATATCCATATAATATTATTTTGGGTTTAACATCATATATTTGTGATATGGATCATTATGCAATTGTTGAAAAAAAGAGTCTTACAATGACTTTCAATCTAAACAAAAAAAAGTCCATTAGCTTAGCTTTGATGAATATATCATTACATGTAGCTAGTAAATAATTAGTAAAATATAGATGTCTAACGTAGTAAAAATAATAATAATAAAAGTATCATAGTGACAGAGGTATTGCTAAGTCTTGACGTCGTTGATTTTCTTACTGGGTCCAGACGCCGGAGTTGACCCTTTCGGAAGAGCGTTCAACACCAACGACTCGTATTTTCCGATCACATACCACGAATATTCCGCCGTGAAATGATCATCCTCGCCTTCACACCTTACCTCCGTCGCTGTCTGTAATTTCCTAGCTGTTGAGAATGACGCGAGCTGAGAGACGACAATAAAGATAATTAGAATCAAAGCACCATTTCTTGCCATATTTTCTTCTTCACTGTGATAATGATCTGTGAAACTACATATCTGTATGTATATATATATATATATATATATGTGTGTGTGGTGCGTGACGAGATCAGTCAATGGCGATTGGAAAGTTAACGCGGCAACGTTGGACTCAAAAGAGTTGAAAGACTCGGTCACTAGCTTCCGGTCCAGTTTATACATCACTTTAGTACGCGGATTACTGATCAATACTAAAGTGATCCAACTACTGGGCCTTTATTGGGTCAATTTCAATTGAAAAGGGTAATAAATGGGCCTTTATTGGGCTATTTTGAATTGAAAATGGTAATAAATAGTAAGATGGGCCTATATTGAGCTTTTTTGGAACAAAAACAGACCATTCGAGTTTCTTACACTACAATTTCCGTGTTTAGCCCATCACAATACTTCTGAATCACGTAGAGGCTTTCTCTGTCTGAAACATTTTCCTTCCTCTTCTTCGTTTCTTACTTCTCCGATTTGCCTATAATCGGTCTTGGGAACGTTGACCTTGACCTTCGAGCTCGTAACAACGAGAGGGCGTTCAAATCTCTTTTATCTCTCTCGTGAAAATGGGCAGTAGATTTCGGTTAGATTCGGTTGTTTCGGCTATAGTCACGGTGCACCCACACGAGATTCCGGCGCTGCTCTACTCTTCTTCCTGCTTCTTCTTTGTACCGATCTCACTCTTTCTGTTTCCACTTTTTTTCGTTCTTAACATTGTTTTCGAATGTTTCTTAACTATGCATTGGTTAATTTCAGATTTTGAGCGCGTATTTCGTTCTTCTTCCACTCCGTGATGAAGGAGCAATATCGCTGGGATTATCGAAGCTTCCAGGCCTGTTTATCGGATCCTTGTTTCTCACTCTGATTGCTGCTCCTATTTCCACCTTGATCTTCTCTTTACCCAATTTATCCAAATCCAAGGTACTGTTTGTATGTTTAACGTAATTTATCTCTATCTGTTTCTTGTATTTCCTGTTTTCAATTTGTAATATTTTCACCATTAGCGAACAAACTACATTGATTTCTGAATTTGAGTTACTTCTATAGTCTTTATCACTGCAAATAATCACTGAAAATGTTTTACCTTTACCGTATGTGAATAGACTTATACAGTTACTTAGCTGCATTTTGCTGAAATGTTATGCCAAAGGAGATACATTTCTCTATCTTACTGGATTTTATTTTAGTATCTTCTTACACATGCTACTCATAATTTCAGGCGTTGGTTATAATACATAGATTCTTTAGTCTATCACTTGTTCTATGGTTCCTTCTTTGGCGGGCTTCCCCAACGGAGTCTATGCCATCTAATTCGAAGGTAAGATAGAAGAATTGTGTTATGTATAAGCTTTCTGGAATAAGTCATTCCTCATGGTTTAACACATACTACTGCTTCGAAGGATGCAGTTGAGGCGGCAGCCGGTCTAACAGCAGACCCAAAAACTGGTACTTTTGGATGGGACAACCATGGCTGGTTTTACATTTCTGTTCGAGTTGGATTTTTCCTTTGGGTATGACTAAGTCTTCATCTTTTGCTTTTAATCTCAAGTCGTCATAATGTAGTTGGATCATAATATTTTTACTATTTTTTAGGTTGCATTGCTCAATCTTGTCGCTATATCTTCAACATGGGCTAGAATAATCGATGTAATGGATAGCGAGGTAGAATCTGCTTCCCTGTGCTTTATTTTCAAGTCTTGGCTATTGTTTAGAAGCATATAACATTCTTCAATTCAGTCAGGGGCAAGATTGTTTGGTTTTGTTGGTGCTGGTGCTACCCTTGGACAGCTTTTTGGATCAGTTTTTGCTGCTACGACTGCTTGGATGGGTCCATGTAGGCATGACATTTTCTGAATTATTTTTCCATTGACAATCTAAGTACCTAGACAGAGATATCTTCTTCTGCATTTGTTGTTTCATGTATGCCATTTTGAATTCACTCGAAAACCATTTTCATGTTCATAACAGATCTACTTCTATTTGCTGCCCTTTTGATGGAATTTGCTGCACAGTCTTCAAAAGGAATCACCAATAATGATATTTCCCAGACCTCTGAGGAGATGTCTCCTCTAAGGTTAGCTAAGCTACAATTTGTGTTCATATATCTAAGACGAATTTGATTTTCAAACCTACCTCTTTTTGTGACGTTTACCCATCTATGTTTGCAATTATATTTGGCTGTGTATGGAACTGTATAAAAAACTTGAAATGATTTATCTGAAGTTGACGTAGGGTATTGGTAATACTATAAATTGAATTTTCACCAGACAACCGAGATGTGTGCGTGATCGATTTAGGTTTCTGGGATAGTCGTAAGTTTCTAGTGTGAGTGTGACTCAATTATGCTCATTGTTGGTCGAGAATTTGATGTTTGATGTCATTTCTGTTAGGAGAACTGATGGTGATTATCAAAGTGAGAGAAAACAGGAAGCTTCTTCTCCAAGAGTTGTTTCTCCAAAAGTTATTTCTCCGAAAGTTGGTTCTCCTAAATCTCCTAGCTCCACAACCAGACCTCAGCTCTGGGCCATCTTAGACGGAGTGAGACTTATAGTAGCATCGCCTTATCTTTTGCTCGTGTCTCTATTCCTCTGGCTCGGTGCTGTCATCTCCTCATTCTTCTATTTCCAAGTAAGACAAAGCTTTATATTACTTTCCTAAATCATCTGGAGGTAATGTCAGAAATAGTTGACGATGCAATAGTGAGCGTGTTATGTGAACCATTTCTATCCTGTTATACTATTTATTTGCCTGCTTTGTAAGGAACTGTGATAATGATAATTAACAATCTTTGTCCGTCAATAGCCATTTTAACAATATTTTGCAACATAAAGACTAGAATATCCTTTTGATACTAGTGCTTTCAAATTATCGCTTCTGATATGAGCTGATGCTTAAAGATTCCTTTGTTTTCTTGGAGTTATATAGTGAATTTCTGGACGTAGCATAAGAAAGCTGAACTACTTACGGTCTTACTGATCAAATAAAGTTTCACTGCAGAAAGTGACTATAATTGCCACGACAATCAAATCATCCATTGGTCGAAGAAGACTGTTTGCCCAGATAAACAGCTTTGTCGCAGTTTTTATACTCATTGGACAACTGACTCTAACGGTATGTCATATCTGAGACCAAATTCACACACTAATGCACCATACGTATAAATTTTCTTATCATGGTCCACATATATCATTTCGTATTCTAAATCTTACAGGGCCGAATCT
The DNA here is from genome assembly GCA_900406405.1 of Lepidium africanum. NCBI lineage: Eukaryota > Viridiplantae > Streptophyta > Magnoliopsida > Brassicales > Brassicaceae > Lepidium > Lepidium africanum. The sequence continues at coordinate 27,196 of OVAX01002537.1, forward strand.
TGACTTTAGCCGGTGTCACGGTTGCAATATCTGCATCCCCATTTGTTGCACTTGGGAATTTGGTTGCTATTGCCATATGGCCGACTTGGGCTACAGTTGCTGTAACTGAAACCGTGAGAAAGGTCTGTGGTCTACGTCAATCTCTCTCGTGTTGCCCTACCGTTCCATTACTTACTCTTGTACACTTTATAACTTGGTAGGTGACAACTTATGTTGTAACTAGACCTGGAAGGGAACTCTTGTTCACTGTTGTCTCGCAAGACGAGAAATACAAAGCTAAGGTACTGAATCTTTCCAATTCATAACTTCAGTTCCGCTGAAGGGAAAGGTTGTCCTTGGCTTATTACTCATTCTCTGTGGTGCGCTATGCTTTCAGGTATGCATAGATGTGATTGTTCAACGGCTTGGAGATGCTGCAGCGGCAGGTCTTTTTGAAGTCCTTACCATTGCACTTGGCAGTCAAACATCAACTGCTTCACTCTATGCCTTGCCAGTATGATAAAAGTTTCCTAGTTTCACACAATTCTTTATGTATGAGTATAACCCTTAACAAGTCTTCATTGTTTCAGGTGTGTTTAATATGGATAGTGACGGCGTTCTTTTTGGGGCGACGACAAGAACATTTGGCGAAACTCCAGGTGGGTTCATCTTCATAGGAACAAAATCTTAAAAAGAGTCACATTGATGCAGAAGATGAGAGGGTTCAACTTCATATGTAGGAGTTATGGGAAAGCAACTTCAACCGGACCGAGATGAAAGATCACAAGGCGGAGTAATGACTAAGCTTAAAGTACTCAGATTTTGGATTCTGCTGATAAATATTGTACAGAGGTCCACCGTTTTGGAGAGTGGAGTAAATGTAAACGAACTTGACTTTTTCGTAATTATATATATAAAAGAAGAGTTTGGATCTCTCCATAGGTGAATTCACATCACCATGACATCTCACCTATAAACAACCAATCAAATTGCAAGTAATTATCTCTTCGGCTTCTTCGACTTTTACTTCTCTTAAAATTGCAAATTTGAATATTTATAGATGACACAATCATTCAACTTAAATACAAAGGAATGACAACGAAGCAAGACTGAGGAATACCAAGATTTTACTCAAATTTTTGCAGCCAATGTTTCATAGGTTTGATTAAATCTCATATCAATCTAACTTCCTTTTTGGTTGAATTTAAGATTTGATCGGAGTTGGGAAGCTTCGTGTAGTAAAAGTACCATGGTCTACGGAGGAAGAAACAATGCTTATGAAGCGTGTGACTAAGTCAGGCTCCAGGTTTTGGAGTTTGG
>OVAX01002538.1:0-28465 GCA_900406405.1 Lepidium africanum
TTAACCGTACAAATCCTAGATACACAGGTCAGGAACACGTCTGCCAAATTTTAGCTCAAACAGAGAAGAATTTACCGTTGGATTTTCCAAACACTGACCGCCGGTACAGCAGGCGACGAACTGAAGAACAAGTCCAAAGAAAACTCCGATCCCGACAAACCAACCGTTGAAATCAAAATTCCACCGTTGAATATGTAGAACAATGAGTCAGGAAGCTCCTCCCAAAATTTCAGAAGGATCAGAACATTTTAAACTGTCCGATCAACCCTCTGAATTTATACAGCCGAATCCGTTCTTCTTTTCTCTCTTTTCTCTCTTCTTTTTTTTTTTTTTTTTTCTTGCTTGCTTCTGCTTCTCTCTCTCTTCTTATACACATATTTATATATATATATATAATATACATAAAATATACCTCCACTAGGAGGAAATACAACAGTAGGGAGGTTCCAACTATGACAGAAGTTGCCAAAGAACTAAAGCAGATCCAAAGATCTTCTCAAAACGCTGCTGCTTCTGCTTAAGGTGTTGCCAAAATGTATTGTCTACCAGGTATTTGACGACATAGTTCCTAGCTATATAATAAGATCTGTCAAGTTGTTTTTTTGGTTTAATGTCTGTGTTAAGCTCTATTTTTGTTTTGATGATTTTGTACAATCTAGTACTTAGAATGTGTGTTTGAGTTTCATATATCTACCGTCAAAGTTTTCTGTTATCATAAATTTCTTCTATTCAAATTCTCGCAGGAAGATAATTCGAATATGTGAAGTCTGGTTTATAAGAATATTATGGAAAAAGACCAAGTATCAGTGAATATAATTACACATAATTACAAACATGATACAAGATTGAAAGAACAAGGTGAAAAGAAGATAGATTCATGTTTGTATTGCAAGATCTATAGTTTCTTAAGAACACTATTAGCTTATTCATGAATTGCTTTCTTTGTATTGATTAGAAAGTAGACTCAAAACTAACCAATTACACAAGCTCGCAATGTTCTCTTGTGAAACATCACAAACTCAATGATCTCACACACATATATATATATATATATATATTCTAAATCCTATTCTAAATAGAAATCTATCTCTTAAATCTATATATCTAGAATCTTTTAAGCTTTATCTTAACTTTAATTTCTTTTTACTTNATCTATATATCTAGAATCTTTTAAGCTTTATCTTAACTTTAATTTCTTTTTACTTTTAAGTTATCTTAGGTTGCAAGCTATTGAAGCTTAACCAATATTCTCCCATTTATGCTTCATGTCTGTCTTCGAAATGTTTTGAACTCCAACTAGACTTCTTATTTGTTTGAACTTGATTCTTGCGAGGGCTTTTGTCAATATGTTTGCACATTGTTCGTCTCCTGGTAGATGCTCAACCGTGATTAATTTGTTTGCTTTCAATACATTCACGAATGAAATGGTATCGCTTATGTATGTGTTTGCTGCAGCTGTGAGAAACTGGGTTCTTTATGAGCTCAAGTGCAGACTTGTCGTCGATTCATATAGCTGTCTTCATGCATCCCTTTCCTGTGATTTCACTCATTAATTCTTGTAACCAAATAGCTTTCTTTGAAGCTTCAGTTGCAGCCATAAACTCTACTTCACAAGAGGATAAAGCTACTGTGTTTTGTTTCTGAGATCACCAAGGGATTGATGATTTTCCTAAGTAGAACACATGTCCTGTTGTGCTTTTTCCATCATCAATATTGACATTATGACTGCTGTCACTGTAACCAATTATAGCTTTTGATCCTCCTTTCTTGAACTTCAGACCGTATCCAATAGTTCCTTGTATCTTAGGATATGTTTTAAAAGTCTTGTCGTGTGACTCTCTTGGTTGCTGCATATATCTACTTAATACACCAATAGAGAATGCTAAATCGAGTCTAGTGTGTAGTAAGTATCATAAGCATCCAATTATTCTCTTATATAGTGTAGCATGGATCTCTGGATCATCTTCTCTTGACTTGCACAACTTCAACCCAAATTCCATCGGTATATGAGTGGGATTAAAATCAGTAAGACCTGCTTCAATTAGTATTCTCCAAGCATATGCTTCTTGCTTAATCTCAATCCCTTCTTTAGTTTGTTGCACTTCAATACCAAGATAGTAAGTGAGGCTTCTCAAATCACACATCTTAAATCTACTAGGCATCTTGAACAGAGATTTCTTTTGAACATCTTTTGAACATCTCAAATCACACATCACATCTTTTGTATATGATGGAATTTTTCTTAATTTTCTTTGTTTATTATAATTGATGTATTTGGTGGGCTTTTTCTTAATGTTGTGGGTCAAGCTTCAAAAGTGATAAGGGATAGTAATTGTTCTGTTGTTTCACGGAAGTTTACATCTTGGAAAGAAACACATTTTTGCTATTTGTCTTTTACTCTTTTATTTCGTCGATTCATCATATACTTGTCTCAGTGGATCATTAAATTGCTTTTGTATGAGTGATTAAATCTATAATTGGCTTGGTCTAACTTCAGGTCATTACTATAGAATTGGTTTGGTTTATTGTTTTTCAAAACTATATCAACATTTTCGCTCTCACATTGATATTATAAGATGATTTTCAGAAATTAACGCTGCAGCATAATGCGAATATTAAATTAGTTCAACTTAAACAGGTAATACATAAAGGAAACTGCAAAGACTTTTCCAAAACGAAACCCGTCAAAAGACTTTTAATTATCTCTAGTAAACTTAAGATGGAATTAAGTATAATAGACTGCTAGCCAAATGTGGTGTCAGAAACTGTTAAGAATTTCATATAAATTCTTGACCGAATTGTCCCAACAGTAATTTCGTTTAATTTGTATAATTTCTTTAGTGATAAAAAAACATATGTAACTCTATATATAGCTACTGTAACACAACTATTACCTTTTGTCTACCACAAAATCATCAACCAGAAAACAAAAATACTAACTTCGAATCAAACGTTACGTGTACATGTACATTGACTTAGAAATGTTTTGGCTTTCAAATAAATTAGAAAGAAATTTGAAAATTATCGGTATAAAGTGAACACCATTTTATGAGTGGAGCTTTACTAAAAGAAGGAAAATAATCACTTAAATAGTTGACCCACTTGTCATAGTGGTCATGAGAGTGGAGTTGTTCATATAATATCAATAATTTTTTTCCTAATATTCCAAGAGATAATTAGTGTAAGGTCTTTGTTCATTCTTTCTTCAAAGCAAATTTTCATTTTCCTTAATAGACTTGATTTTTGAGATGGATTGGTTAAAGAAAAAGAAGGAGAAGAAGAAACGAGCTTTACTATGCAGAGAGAGAGGGGCGATGTTGTTAGAAGATGTCATCAAATGTTGCGATGGCAAATCCAATCCCATCAAATTTTTTTCTGCTGATTTCATCCTCAAAACTACCAACAAGTTCAGCAAGTCTAATCATGTATTTCAATTTTTTCCTAGTTATTGGTATTCAGGTGTAAATGATAACAACCGCATGATCCTCATCAAGAAACGTGACAACAGATTCGATTCACACTTTTGCCGTGACATAGCAATATCATCAATGGTGAGTGGTCATAAGAACTTCATGAAGTTGGTGGGATGTTGCCTTGAGCTTGAAGATCAAGTCATGGTTTATGATGGTGAAAAGAAACAATATTCTTCACTAGATTTCAATGAGATTGTGCCATGGAAAAGAAGAATGAAGATAGCAGAGGATATTGCAACTGCTTTAGCTTATCTTCATACTGCCTTCTCAACCCCTTTTGTGTATAGGATTCTGGATATTAGGAATATCTTTATAGATAAAGATGGTGCCGCGAAGCTGAGTGATTTTTCTTGTTGCATCTCAATTCCAGTTGGAGAAACATTCGTTCAAGTTTATCGTATAACTGGAACATTAGGTTACTTGGACTATAATTACTTGACTAAGGGCATCGTCTCAGAAAAAACTGATACGTATGGCTTTGGAACGTTCATGGTAATGCTTCTAATGGGAGGACAAAAAAAATTTGAAGGGTTTAGTAAAAGAATTTCTGGTGGTGATAGCTTCGTTTATGATCCAGAGTGGATATCCAATACTATTGAAGAGGGTAGAATAGTCAATGAGATCGTAGATCCAAAGATTTTAGAGGATATGGGTGAAGTTACAGAAGAAGAGCGTTGCAGAATGAATGCATTCCTTTGGCTCTCATTGAGATGTTCTGGTTGTAAAGGGGAGGTTCCAACTATGACCGAAGTTGCCAAAGAACTAAAGAAAATTCAAAGATCGTCTTAAGGTGTTGCCAAAATGTATTGTCTGCAAGTTGTATTTTTGTTCAATGTTCCCATAATAAGATCTGTCAAGTTGTATTTTTCTTTAATGTCTTTGTTAAGCTCTATTTTTGTTTTGATGATTTTGTACAATCTAGTAGGAAGATAATTAGAACAAGAGAAGTCTGGTTTAAAAACATAGTATCAGTGTGTTAGCATATCTCCTACCATTACTCTGTTTATGTATTTGTACACTGTTATATAAGCTTGTAAAGGTCCGATAATAATAATCAAGAATTCTCTTCAAACTTTCTCGACAGCAAGAGAAAATTTTCATGAAATGGTCATAAGAACTTGGTGAAATTGAATATCCAGTCATGGTTTATTATGGTGAAAAGAAAAAATATTCTAAAACAGATTTAGAAAGGATTGTATCATGGAAAAAAAAGAATGAAGATAGCAGAAGACATTGCAACAGCTTTAGCTTATCTTCATACTGCTTTCTCAACGCCTTTTGTATACAGGCTTATGTCTATTGATAATATCTTAATTGATGAAGATGGTGTCGCAAAGCTGATTAATTTCTCTTGCTGCATCTCAATTCCACTTGGACAAACTTTTGTTACGGTTGATACAGTAATGGGCTTTTTCTTAACTTTAAAATGAATTACAATTCTTAACTTTGCTTCTCCCTCCAGATTTTGTATATGATGGAATTTTGTGACCAAAAATAAAGTTCAATCAAATTTATGACGTTTATGTCCGATTAAAATTTCGTGACAAATTCGTAGTTAGTCCAGAAACAATAGTACAAACTTTATGTAAGAGTAGAATTCAAGCCTCCTAACTTTCCACTCTTACACCTAAATAATTATTGTAGCCTCCTAAAATACTTTATACACCATTACCACTACACCAGAAACCTTTTGGTCGGTCACAAATTAAAGATGTAATAACACATAAATATAACGTACATGTTTATACATCTACCCAAGAACAGTCGTGTCATGTCTACTGTAAATATCTCATTATATTTTTAGGGTTTGTCGTATATAATTAAATTATGCACAGTCACCTTTAAATTATTCCATACTCATTCGTACTATGACAACTAAGAAGATATGATATTTATGCAATAGGAAAATCTTCAAATTCTATATATATAAATTATTGAACATTACAATAATTCTCGTCCGAAAACTAAATGTGGAGTTTTAATATAATAAACTTATAGTTCGAGTGGTTGTGGTCTAGCGGTAAGAGATAGGTCCAGGCGCTCACACGTTACGGGTTTGATTTTTCTAACGCTAGAAACTAAGTCACAATTATTTGTACACCCTAATACTGGCGACATGCTTATTACCCATTTGAATATTCAAAAGTGACGATCTATCCGTGAGCTGCATCACAAAAAATATAATAAACTTATAACCAATTAAAAAAAAAAGTTAGTTCTTAATGGTAGAATTATATTGTTTTGTTGTGTATATATAATTACAATTTTAAAAATTTTATGCAATTCTATGAATGTTTTTTACTATATATTTTAGTAATATTTTCATACAAACTTATAACGAGATTCTATTCCTGACGATCTCTTTTAGACAGAAAAAAAAATCATCTTGATTTGTCGAGATTGTCCAATCCAGAAGATTTTTTAAATTAAATTAGCTTGATTTCTTGTAGTAGCTCTCCATTGCAACTATCTTTTACTTGGTACAAATTTTTAATGATAAAAGATCCTTAATTCTATAGATTTCAAAAGATTATAGTTAACTTACAATAAAGTTGTTTCCCCTAAATAAATTTCAAGAGCTCGATAGAAAATCAAAACCTGATATTTTTTTTTTTATATATAGAGATCAAAACCAGATATAACTTATATGAGTTTCAGTACAATCGATAGTACCCTCAAAATCAGCAACCAGAAAAACAAAAATGCTACAACCTTTGAATCAAACGTTACGTATACATTGACTTAGAAATGTTTTTGGCTTTCCAAGATTTGTCGTATACTCCTATGTTTTTGTCCAAGAAATATAAATAAGATTGAAAAACATTAACGTAAGAAAATGGTTGTCGGTTCTTAGCAAATTCCACGAGTGTGCAAAAAACATTGGTAATAAGAAAAATATTTTAAAGGACACCATTACATGCACGATTCACGAGTGGACCAATGCATGCTTAATTAATGCACATGATGGATCTCTCTTTTCTCTTGTTATAAAAAAAAATTGAAATATAATTTCTTTTGGAAAAATTGATAATTCAACTTTCTAAACTTTTAAAGTAGATATTCATAATCTTTAATAAATAAAATATTTAGTTAACATAGATTTTATCAAGTGGTAGAACTAAAAATTTAGGACAACAATAATATGCTAAATAAATTCGAACTTCCTTCATCACTTACTATATACGGTATTTAAGAAATTCTACATAACCGAATTTAGAACTGAAATAATACTCTATTGGAGTTAGAACTATCCTCACTACATACAAATATTTGGAGTCTTAAAAAATGAAATTCAAGAAAATATTAAAAACTTATTGGTGCAACTGTGGATCCAAATTAGACTCTACTGATACCCTTGAACTTCCTCGTAATTACACTCGATGCCACTGTCAGTCACTTAACCTTGGACTGAAAGTTAACTATCATCATCTATGGTTCTAACCTTATTCAAGAATGTTAAAAACTTATAGAATTCAACACCTTTGAAGAAAATATTTATTGTAATCTAAATCATAGTTCTGCAATTACATCATGTATTTCAACTTTTAAAGTTTTCAAATAAAATAAATAAATTATTTTTCGTATCATACACATGATAATAATTTTTTATTAATATGATTATGTCTATTTAAAAAAAAATTGTAATTTTATTCAATAAATCACTTTATTAAGAAAAATTTGATGATCAACTATGTTAAGAATGTTAATGAATTTTAATTCTTTTAGTTAAAATACAAATATATAGATGCATTTTAAATATAAAAAATTAGTCATGTAGTTAATTGTCTATATGCAATTTTTTAAAATACGGACATTGTTGATCCTATTCATGGTAGAAAGAAAAAAATTTCTAATAACAAATTATCTTATTGGAAATTGATTCAATAAAAGACCTCCAATATAATTGTATTTTTCTGGATTTAGAAAGTTAAGCTCTTTGAAAAATGCTGTGAAGCAACAAAGTTATGTGATAAATTAGCTCTCTTCACAATCTTCTTCATGTTGCTCTGTAAACTCTGTTGAACTAATTGCTTCAATGCTTTTCTTTCATCACTCATTCTAATCTCATGACCTCTGTCTCTCCCCAATGAAGAAGAAGATGTTCCACAAATTGGAGCTGAAACTTGCTTCCCTTTATCCATAACTCTCAAGCATTCTAATATCCTCGAAGCTCGCTTTTGTGCTAATGGACTTCCAACAAGTGTTAATTCAAGCAATGAAGATTCAATACCCGCTTCAACCATAGCCTTTCGATCTTTATAACCCTTGTTGTGAGCCATTAACATGAGAATGTAAATAGCTTTCTCTTGACATTTTGTTGAATCATTCCAATTCAAAACATCAACCAAAATTGGAAATGCTTCAATGGCTGCACCAATTGCTTTTCTTCCTTCTGAAACTGATACTACATTGGTTAAGATTGAGAGAATCCTCTCACTCACTTCCATATCTCCCAATGTATTCAATAGATAAGGAATCAAATCGGTTTCGAGGATAAAGGACACATTTGGATGATGGATTGAGAGATTGTAAAGAGCTCTAAGTGCGTCTTCTCTAGCTTGTGAGCTGTTAGTTTCCTCAAAGTTCTTCAAGGTTTTCACTAAGAAGATTATTGCACCTGAAGAACCAATGATTGGTTTGTTGGAATCCAATGCGCTTAAACCTAGAAAATTAGCTACAATAGCTTCTGAAATGGCTTGATTTGGAGGTTTTGAAGATTCAATTAGCTTCAGCATTTTCTGAATAGCTCCTGCTTTGACAATGGCTGCTTTATTCCTGTATAAATTTGGTTTTGCAGAGAATTTAAGCATATATCACTGAACAAATGATTGAATTAAATGCTTTTCTTTAGGAAAAGAAAAAACAAATGCAGATGAAACCCACAGAAAATGACATATCTTAAAGACAAAATAAGAACTAACAGCAAAATAATCACAACTACTCATTCCTTACCAAATAATAAAAAATTATAAAATTACTTTCAAAGCTTATGTATTCCAATAAAATAGTCCAAATAATATAAATAATTAGTAATATTATACAATAATTGGTGAAATATATATATATATATATATATATATATATTTTGGCAACAATTGCATTCACAAATCCGACTCCATAAATTTAACTTCCCAAACTTCAAACAATATTGTGTAATTTAAACAAATTAAACCCCATAGTAATATAAGAAGATGGGTTAGTGATTCATCATTTGTAAACAATGTATCAGTAGAGCGGTTTCATCATCTTTGTAAATGAAATGTTCTGATGTAATGATGATTTTTGAAATGCAGTTAGATTCTCTACATGCAACTGAAATTTGTTTGTTAAGAAAATCATAAATCGAAAAAAAAATAAAAAAGGAGAAAGGAAACTCACGCATCATTGCCGATTCCGAGATTGAGAAGAGCATAAAGCGAAGCAATAATCTGTGAATCTTCGATCACTGAATCATCGTCGATCATACTAACCAACGGCGGAATCGCACCAAGCATCGCAAATGTCACTCTCGCCTCCGCATTATCCTTCGCTAACAACCGAACCTCACTCGCCGCCATTATTTTCTTCTCCGTCGTCTCCATTTGTAAATCCTTAACAACGTTTTTCAAAATCTCCAATGTTTCCTTTTTCTTCTGTGATTCAATGCCAATGATCTCACTCTTCGTTAAGTTTAGCAGATCGTTGAGTGTTTCCGGTTTCTTCGAAAAATCTTCTCCGATCGTTTCAGATTTCGAACTATATTCATAGTCTTCTTCTTCTCGGCGTTCTCTCTTATAACGAGAGCTACCTCCGCAGCTAATGGCGTCGAAGATGATTCTACGGAATGCTGATCCGGAGACAGTGGAGGAGGAAGAAGAAGAAGCGGAAGGAGTACGATGCAGGGTGAGAAAATCAACATTGTTCCGGTGACACTTCGCCATTATCGCTGATTAGTTCTACAGAGCTTAAGAGAGAAAGAGAGAGAGAGTCTGTTCTGTTTTTGGTTTGTTAAATTTGGAAGCGAAAACAGAGGAATATAAATCATTTAAATAGATATTAAAATTGATTTATTTTCTGTAATATTTTGTTTGTTAATAATTGAATTGTATTGACAAACTCCCATATCTATAACCTAAAATCAACTTAATATTAAGAAAGCAAGATGAACTCGATATTTAATTTTTGTAATATTTTAAAAAGCAAATCGTGTTTCATATTTCTCTATATTCTCTTTTTTGTGGTGGAATAAATCTTTTTTTTTTGGTAAATTGGTAATTTTCCTTTCATTTATGAAAAGTCTTTAAAGGACATATCTTAATAAGTATACAAGCTTACAAAGTAGGGTGCGTTTGGGTCATGTATATGGTACTTACAGAAAATATTTTCTACGTTGCTTACAGTTTGTGTTATACACGAGACAAGATTATTATTAAATAATATGTATTCCTACTCCTACTAATGTAGATAAGAAGTTTAATTTATGATGTCCGGAAAATTTGTAAAGAAATCATTATTATTAGCCCACATATCTTCGGTATGTTAATATAAGTTAATATATTATAAATGACAACATATTTTGCATTAATGACTGAAATAATTTTGTATATAGGAAGATAATACATAAATATTTAGGTTAAGTGAAAAATTATCATACCATTTTTTAAGTATTATTTTAAGTGGCATGTCATGTAATATAGGACAAATAAATAAATTCTTGGAAAATTTATATTTAGTAGATGATTTGCACAAAATTACTTCTAAAAAAATTTCTAGGTAATTTAATTCATTGTAAGTTGATTTTAAGTCCATACAACTTATGTAATGATTGGTAAGGGATGTGAGTGAAAAGTTTGTAAAAAATTTAAGAGAAGTAAATGTTTGTAATTTTTTCTTTGCTTTTTGATTTGTTTCAGTATCATAAAAACATACTAAATAATATTATTGTAATAAAATACTAAAATAATACTTATCTTAGTGAATAGTGTATTTTTGTTTGCAATAATTTTAAATAGTATATAGCTAACTGATACATGATTTGGTATAGGACTTCATCTAATTTTTATAACTGGAAAATTTCTATTTAGATTAAAGTCTGAGAGCATTTTCAATAGTGAGTTCTAAACATTATTAAAATAAATAAAAATCAAAAAAGTAATTAAAAGTAAGAGAGATAACAAGGAACAGTTCTTAAAGAAAGAACTTTAGATACGATTCTTAAAAAATATTGACACTTGTCATTTTTTAATTGCACATTACATTTTAAACAATTAAAATTTAAATAAAAATTAAATTCTAATCAGAAATATTATTAATTTATTGTTTAGAAACTCAAAAAATGGTTTGAGATACGTAGAAATCTTGGTTTTCTTGTCAAAAAATATTTTTACTGTAAAGAAGAGAACTAAAATGAACATTCAAAGATGAATATTTTCTTAATAATTTATAATACAATTTTTTCTAGAGGTAATATTTGTAAAACTCTAATCTAACTAATTATAAATTTAAGTATTAAAATTTTGAGTTAAAACCTCCAAATAGATTTTTAAAGATTCAGTTGTAACATCTACTGTCCACCGATATCTAATTAAGGGGTTGACACATATCTCTATTCTGTTAATTATAATTTCGACATGTGTCGGCTAAGTTAAAGTCTTACTATATAACATGATAAACAAAGACTTAAGTTTGTTTCATTCAAATAAAATAATAATTAAGTTTTCAGAGAGAAGAAAGCTCGAAGAAGATGAATGGGATGTTGTTGGCTTCATCGAGGAGGATTAGTTTATTGACATTAATTTTTTTTGAAGAGTGAAATATAAATAAATTATATCATGAATTTATCTTTGTGTTATTTGGTACAATCCGTACGACATTTGATATAAGTTCTTTTTTCTTTTTATTTGGGGTTAATAAAGTGAATGACAATAAATAAAGGGTTTATAAAAGTAAAATAGTACTCTCAAAAGATACCAAAATTGTACAATAAAAGATTGGGTGAATATGTAACACGTTCTGTTTTTTTTCAATAAAGAATCTTTGAAAAATATATTCATATAGTATTTTTTTAAAATGATTTGCCAATTTGCAATAAAAAATAATTTTGGTTGAGAAACTAAAAGTTCACATAAGAATAACGTTTGCAACCTTGAACTCATAGAAGAATAGGTTGTGACACTTATTGTAATCACTGTGGAAACGGTAAATCATGTCTTACTTAAATGTTCTTCAGCGCTTCAAACCTGAACTATTTAGGATTATGTCACCGTTGAACATTTTCCCTATATCTTCAGTTAAACCGAACATTGATTATTTATTAAGGATAATCTGAAAGGGAAAACATTTTCAGTATTTTCTTTGCATTATCTCATATATTTGGAAAGTCATAAATAATTTTATATTCTCCAAAATTAATAGAGACTCGAAAGAGGTGAGTAAGAAGGCTGAAAAAGAATCTGAGGCATGGGAGAAGGCACAATAGGTCCCAGACCATGTGGCAAGCATCAATTTCTTTTATTCAACTTCATTTGATTATACTATGTTTCGTCCTCTCTCGATCTCACCAGCATACACGGGGTTTCGTGTTATATGTGGACGCATCCTAAAAGGATTCGGAGTATATCTTAGATTTAAGCTGGTTCTGTTTTTCATATGGTTTAGAAGGAACCAACTTTGGAGCTCGAGGGATCCAGGGAAGTCTTTCTTCCCTCTATGCCGAATTCGAACTGGTTTTTTGGGCGATAATTTGTTTGGTCTGTTGAATTTTAAGTATTTAGTTTCCTATTTCAAAAGTAGACACGGCGATAAACTGTGTAGAAGTTGTGAAGATGGTTCAATCACCAGAAGAACGGCCAACTTTTCTATACTATACATAGAGGATTTCAAGCGCCTTCAAAGTTTAGTTAGAACTTTCTCCCTTTCATCTATTCCTAGATTATATTACTATAAAACATACTTTTTGGTTCGTACCGTTAAAAAATTGTCAAAAAATCTATCATTTTGTAAATTCGGTACCACCTAATGGACTTTCTATTCTTAATATTTAATTAAGTTGACTGGTTGACAAAAAAAATTTAATTTGACTAAAAAAATAATAACCTTTGCAATATGAAGAACAATTTTGTTCTTAATAAGATTATTAAAATTGTGACACCTTTTAAATGGAGAAATAAGCTTTAAAAAAAATTTCCTTATGAGGATTGTTGAAATCATAATGAGACTATTTTTTTTATTAGGTCTTATATATAAAAGTTTAGATTTTCACGCTATTGAAAACGTCTATGAGTACTTAAGGATTGTTGAAATCATAATGAGACTATTTTATTAAACAAAGAATGGTATTTTGAATTAAAGATACATCTACTAGACTACCATCACTTGATTAAAAAAAAAAAATTTGCTATTCTTTACGTACATTGAAAAGTTGAACATTAAACGGTAATGCAATCACCAACCACTAGACTACCATCGATTGTTAAAAGTAAAAATTTTGCTACTGCCTATATACAGTGAAGAGATAAACATCAAATGGCAATTCTATCACCAAACCTCGACAAAAATAGTGTCAGCGTTGTCCCTAACAAAAAAAGCACGTTCACCTGCGAGATCATCGCAGCAAAAACGCAATCGTCAATCTCTAAAAGCAACGAAGCCAACATATTACTGTTGATGAGAATATGAAATCATCACTGTTATTACAAGCTTTGAAAGAGAATGCAACAGTTGCTCTCAGACGATCACATTCTTATAGTCAGATTTTTAGCCACCAACATTTGTTGTATGTCACGAAGTCATCTTACAATAGTTTTCGATAATTTTCTTTACATATTGTTATGCTATTGCGTTTTTATTGAAATTTGATTCTAAATAGTCATATAAGTTTCTGTAATAAGGTTTGACATACAAATAAAACTTGTCTTTTTTTTTGGTGTTGGCGTCAACTAACCTATATATCCCTAAGACCATCTACAATGATGAATTAAATCAAAGATTTAACAATTGAGTATGTCCAAACTTGAGTGTTAAATTTGGGTGTTGAGTTGAGAAAAATTAATTGGGGTTGAATTAAAAATAGAGGGATCATGATGACATGGAAGAAGGAGATAATGATATGGAAGGTAAAAAAATTATGTGAAGGGTGTTGAACTATTTTATCATTGTACATGGTCCAAGGGAGAGGTTGCTTAAACCTTAGTGATGCCAAATTAATCAAGTAGTTTATACCATTGGCCTAAATTGGCAACTTTGTCGATTTAATTTGACAAACAAAATATTGATACAATTTTAATTTGATAAAATAGATGGCCCTCACACAAAAAGATCACCAAATTACATATTGCGTCTATATTCATATCAGTTAAAATTATTCTCTATTTGGCAAATTTTGTATAAGTTACAATATTTATTTGAGCCAACGTAAATACATATCGTTTTTGTTTAAGTCAATCAACATAAATGATGAAATTCAGACTTTAGTCAATCCTGCGGAAATTAGACTAATTAATACTCCTAAGATTATTTAGCATTTAAAGCATCTCACTAACAATGATTAAAAATCACTGATCTCAAACCATAATCCCTCAACTCCAAGACCTTTCACTCAAGTACCATCAGTTTTTATTAGATTTGATTGATTTTTTTCTTTTCTGAATTATCATTCTTTTGGTCTGTTAAAATTTTGTCGGTCCAAGTCATTTTTTTCCGTATAGGCTTAAAAATAATTAAAATACTTAATAGCTAACTATCACAATATTACATAAAATGTTTTTCAAAGCTCCATAGTTAACATATAATTCTATAATTAAATATATTAAACATAATAACGAAGTATATTATTTCTAAAAATCAGGACACGAAAAATATTTTTTTTTGTCACTTCATTCATTATAAAAAAAGCGTAACCAGAAATTTAGTTTTAAGTTTACAAATGATTCACCTAAAAATCACTCTAATTTCACTACGAGTAAGAATACACGGCTTTGTAGTTAATTCGACCTGGAGATCAATGAAAGGACTAAACATGCTTTGAAGTTTTGATAAATCTTCAATGTAGGGAAGGAATGCATACTAATTATCTCGCTCCTTTAGCCACTTCAAATTTCTGCACAATTATCAAAAACAAGTGAATTGTACATTTTGGGAAACCAAATGTAAATGATAACATTTTTATAATATTTGCTTTTTGGTGATTTAGAAAAAAAAGCCATAAATCATTGAACATTGTTCAAAATATATTTTTCAAAAGTTTCAGAAAGTGGGTTTCTCGTAATTAAACCATACATATAGTTTAACATTTGATTTATAGTCTCTTAACAGTTCATACAAATTAGAAAGATGAAAAGAAATCATTCAAATTCAGTTTAAATAAAAATAAAAATAGATTCTATTGTTTAAGACTGAATGTTCCAGGTTGTTTCTCCCCATCACAAGACATGACTGACATGTCAAAGTCACTAACTCATAACTATGTTAATACATCACTAAACACAATATTAACTCGATTAAATATTACAAAAGGAATCAATAACAAGAATTCACTATAATAATAGACAACAACTTCAATGTCGGAATTCTGTTCAAAAGAGAAGGATCCGATTCAGTTCTGGGGACAAGAGAACGTGATCAATTTATGATTTATTAAACCATTACTTCAAATTTTTCTTTTGGTAAGAATTTCCTAAGTCCCATAATCAGATCTACAAAAGTTTCGTACAACATATTAAACGCTCCATAAATGTTTATAATACATTTACTCACCGCTCCAAGTTAATTGTATCAAATGCTAATGGAGGCAAAAGTCGTTGTCGAATTACCATATATCTTTTTTTGTCGGCAAAATATAATTTCCTGAATAATAGTAAATATGTTTTGTAGTGAGCTCTATGCTCTTATTTTGCATGAATCAACATAAATCGTTTTTTTTAAAAAAAATTGGTAGATATTTAATTTATTTGGTTTGGTTTATGTTTTTTGTAATTTGGATTAGAAATTAGCTTCCATACACGACTGAATTGTAATTTGATTTTGTTCAATTCGATTAAGGTTCGAATATCTCAGGACGTTATATAGAAAATAAGTTGGTAGCTCTAAACATTCAGATTCTCCGAGTATATTATGGTTTTTGGGTTTAAAAGGTTCATGCCATAATCATATTTTAAAATTTTAGTTTGGATTTGATTTAATTCTTTGTGAGTTTATGTATTTGAATGGAGAACCAATCACAAACCAATATATTTTTTGTGCAGATTGATTTTTTTCGTCAATCAATTTAGTTTATTATGAAAAATAAGTGAGCCATGAATGCAGAGTAGTGTATACAAATAAATAATCTCAACCCCGTTAACGTTACGGGATGCGGTTTTGAAATTCAAAAAATAGGAAATAAGGGAAAGAGAAATATTAAACAATTTAAACATTATGAAGTCTTTCTTAAATAGTCATGAAGGCTATCTCTACAAACTGCATCACTAAAAGGCACATATATATATAATTGGTGAGATATATATTTAATTAACAAATATATTTAATCAATAAGTTTGTTTAATTTAATTTCATATAATTTGGATTAGACTCGAATAAAAATTCAATAATTTGATATAGAAAATCTTATCCCATTTAAATAATTTTATATTTTAATTCAAGTCTACGTTCATAAAATTCAAATATTCGACATAAAAAATAAAAAATAAAACTTCAAAAATCTGGCTCAATTTTGATAATCTTACACCAGCTTAGTTTTTTTTTTTGGTCAAACCCATCTATCTCTCATTGTAAACATTATTTACGTACGTGTTATAAGAGAAAAACACTAAAGTAAGAAATCTACAAAAGATAGAAACAAAAGCGTTATAAACTAAGCGACCATTTCTTCATCTAAAGCATCACTCTCGATCTTCTTGATGACCAATTTGTTGTTAGCCAATAGATCGACATCAACAAGTATTGTGTCTTCTTCCGCAAAATCTCCTTTTAAAACTCCAACAGAGATCTCATTCTCTACCATCTGTTGAATTACTCGCTTCACAGGCCTCGCACCGTAGTTGGGATCAAAGCCTAGCTGAGCAAGTAGATTCACTGCCTCTTTTGTGTACCTTAGATTGATTTTCTTCTGTTCCAACCTATTCTTCACTCGTCTCATCTGCGATTACCACCAAATTTATGTCAATATTGTCGCAAATGTATATCAGTGAATAGCCAAACCAAAATTCAAACATATACCAACAAAAAACTTGTTTGAAACCAAATGGTAACAACATTTTGACTAAGAAACCCGAAATGAAACCGAAACCAAACCGAACCAAATAAATCAAAATTCATTTGAGACCTATATCTCTGATTACGTATATACCAAAAGCACAAACTGATTTGTTTGTATTCTAACTCTTATATTTTCCAAGGAACCACACCTAACTAGGACACAAACTGAGTTACGTCGAAGTTTGAATCACATCGAATTGAAGAGAAAAATTTAATTCTAATGCAGACCTATTCTTCACAAACCCAAACAAATACTCAAGAACCGAACTAAACAAATGGCTGGTAAGAGGGGTGCATTTAGAAATATGTGCATGAAGTATGATTGCAGATTTTATTAATCAATGGACATAAATTAATGATTCTGAAAACTAAAAACGAAAAGAAAGTGGGTGTAAAAGGGTTAATTACCTGCAACTCTACGATTTTGGAGATTTCTTTAGAATCCAAAGGCTGGAAAACTATGTACTCGTCAATTCTGTTCATGAACTCTGGCCTGAAAGTTTGTCTTGCTAAATCTACAACTTGTCGCTGCATCATCTCATAAACTTTTTCTTTGCTTTCTTCATTGTTGCGGAGGGTCTCAAGTATGTGGTGAGATCCTATATTAGACGTCATTATAACAACACAGTTTGTGAAACTTACTGTCCTCCCTTGAGAATCAGTTATTCTTCCATCATCTAGCAGCTGTAGCAAAATATTGAAGACATCATGGTGAGCTTTCTCGATCTCATCAAAGAGAACCACTGAATATGGTCTCCTGCGAACAACTTCAGTTAACTGGCCACCTTCTTCATAACCAACATAGCCAGGAGGTGCACCAACAAGCCGTGAGACTGAGAATTTCTCCATGTACTCACTCATATCGATCCTGACAATTGCATTTTCAGTATTGAAAAGATATCCAGCTAGAGCCTTCGCAAGCTCGGTTTTACCAACACCTGTAGGACCCATGAACATAAAGCTGGCTATTGGACGGTTAGGATCAGAAAGACCAGCCCTTGAACGACGGATAGCATCGGCTACTGATTTTACAGCCATGTCTTGGCCAACTACCCTTTTGTGCAGCACTTGTTCCAACATGACCAGCTTTTCTCTCTCTGATTGCTGAAGATTCGACAGTGGAATACCAGTCCACTTGCTTACTATCTCTGTTATATCAAGATCGGTTACTTCTTCGCGAAGTAGTGACTTCCCAAACTGTTGATAATTCGTGAGATTCTTCTCAGCTTCTTCTAACTGGCGTTGGAGGGACATAAGTGTTCCATACTTGAGCTCAGCAGCACGTTCTAAATTATATTCCCGTTCAGCAGATTCAATTTCTAGGTTCACTCGATCGATCTGCAGAATAGAGAACATATAAGGATGTTCATCAAGGTCAATATACACCACAATATTAGTCATTATATACCACATACAGCTGCCCTTACGTTTAAGAATGAGCTAAACCTAACAGAACACAGGAGTGAGGAATAGATATTACCTCTTCTTTAAGTGAACTGATTTTGGTCATAAGAGACTTTTCTTGTTCCCACTGCTCACTGAGTTCTTTCTGTTTGCTTTTGAGCGTGGACAAATCATTTTCAATCTTTTGTAGTCGTTCCTTAGAAGCTTTATCAGTATCATTTTTCAAAGAAAGCTTCTCCATCTCCAATTTGATAACAGCTCTGTCAATCTCATCAAGTTCAATTGGTTTAGAAGTGATCTCCATCTTCAACTTTGCAGCAGCTTCGTCAACAAGATCGATAGCTGAACCAAAGTACATTAATCATGAGAAAGCAACACTATGCTAACAAACACTTTCCCCAAAAAACTGGTACAGAATTACGAAGAGGAGCATGTTTATATACCTTTGTCTGGCAGAAACCGTTCAGTGATGTAGCGATCTGCCAGAACTGCTGCTGAAACAAGAGAACCGTCTGATATCTTAACACCATGGTGCAACTCATATCGCTCCCTTAACCCACGGAGAATAGAAATGGTATCTTCAACAGATGGCTGAGCACAAAACACTTGCTGAAACCTACGTTCCAAAGCTGGATCTTTCTCTATGTATTTGCGGTATTCCGTAAGTGTAGTTGCACCAATGCATCTCAATTCACCTCGTCCAAGCATTGGTTTCAAGAGATTACTCGCATCCATTGCTCCACCAGTAGCTCCTGCACAAAGGAAACAATATTCATTAGCTTCAACCTACGAGCAACAAAGCATGTCAGGCAGTAAGTATAATAGACACCATTATTCTTCTAATGAAATGTTAAATCATTTTGCTAGCGAACAACCATCAGAACCATTAATACATATACTAAATAACACTTACTTGGTCAGAGTAATGTATGCATACATGTATTCTGTGTAAATGTCATCAATATTTATAGCCTGGGTACAAAAAAGAAAGGGTACCTGCACCAACAACAGTGTGGATCTCATCAATGAACAAGATTGTCTGCCCATTGGAGGCAGATACTTCCTTCAGTACTGCTTTCAGCCTTTCCTCAAAATCTCCTCGATATTTGGCACCAGCAAGGAGTGAACCCATGTCAAGAGATATCAGCTACAAGATTTTGAAAAAAAACTCAATCATGTTAAATTCTGCCTCTGGCCTTTTGAAAAGAAACGCCATAAAAACAAAGGGTGAACAATTTAATAATCTAAGAAAAAAAAATTGAAAGAAACCTTCCGATTCATGAGAGGTTCAGGGACGTCTCCTCGCACAATTCGTTGGGCTAACCTGGAAGGTTAAAATTTCTCAGTGAATTTGTCTAAAGAGAGTAAAATAACAAGATTCAAAGATTTTGCAAAAGAATAGAAAAACAAGGGGATGTCTCACCCCTCTGCAATTGCAGTTTTTCCCACACCAGGTTCACCAATGATAACAGGATTGTTTTTTGTTCTCCGGCATAATATTTGGATGCAACGCCGGATTTCATCATCCCGTCCAATGACAGGATCGAGTTTTCCTCGTCTAGCCATCTCAGTTAAATCATTTCCATATTTTTCAAGTGCTTCGTATTTGCTTTCAGGATCTACATGTATACCACGTGATGAGTATAGGTGAAAGTCACTAAAACAAACATAAAGTAATGCATCCTAACAGAAACTTAAATGTGATGTTAATACTAACTTTTGTTGGCTTAAGTACCTATACATTTAATGTCGAACAGAAGAAAAAACAAAAAAAACCATTCTTGTTCCAGACAAGTCTTTGACATCACAAGTAGCATATGTTTAAATTTCCCACACGGACAAACTTAATCAACAAAGTGTAGTTACTAGCAACACCAAACTTACTTTGATCAGTTACTCGTTGACTACCGCGGACAGCTTCAATCGCCTCCTTCAGGGCTTTCTTTTCAAGTTTCAGGTCCTTGAAAAAGTCTTTTCCAAACCTTGCGTCTGAATAAAAGGCCAATAGAAGATGTTCGACGGAGACGTAAGTATCTGACATCTCTTTCTTATGCCTTTGTGCGCTTTCTAATATAACAGTAAGAGATGACCCCATTATCTGACCACTTGTATCACCTGTAACCTGCCAAATACACAAAACATAAAAGTTAATTCATAAAGGGAAGCAGAGAAATTAAATTCATGTGCACAGAGAGGAAATTAACTGCAACACCTTTGGTTGTTTAGATATGAACAAGTCAGTAGCTTGCAGAACAGAGGAATTGTCGATTCCTGCCTTTGCAAATATTCTCCTAGCCACACCATCTTTTTGCTCTAGAAGAGCTTTCATCAAATGTTCTGATTCCACAATCTGTTGATTCGAAGCACGAGCTGCATTAATGGCATTGAGAAGCCCTTCCCATGCCATCTCCGTAAACTCATTTTGATTAGGCTACATTAAGAACAAAAAAAAAAAGAGCAAATCAAAACTTCTTCAAGAGCACATCAAATACAATTGTTCAGATAATGTCAAGAGACAATTGACTCAATACTGACGATTCCAAAAGTCCAATTTTGGATTTAACCACATCATATGGAAAATTAACCAACTACCATTAAAAGGCATAAGACAAAAATTGACCCAGTACTACTAAGAAACTAACTTATATCTTACCTGATATGTGGCGGTAGAGAAGCGGCGTGGAGAAGGGAAATTGGAAGAAAAAGGGAAGAGTTGACCATGAGTATAGGCAGGAGAGACCAAAGATTTTCTATTTTCTGCAATTCCGATCAAGGAATTTGGCCGAAGAAGAGATGAAACAGGGGAGTTATAGTGAGCAGAGGCAGTGATAGCTCGAGCCTGGTGAATAGAGGGTCTAGAGAGAGCATATTGCGCTTTGATGACTGACGAAACCGACTTGGGGAATCTCCTGAACGCCATGTGAGTTGATTTGAAGTAAGGATTCTATGTTGTTTTCGAAAAGAAGAAGAAGCTAATTTTTGATATTGCAAAGCTTGTAGAAGAGGCAAAAGAAGTGTGTAGAAGAATTGGCTTCGATCGCGAGTCTTCGATTCGAAACAATTAGAAGTTTAGAACATAACTGATTTATCCGCACTACACAAACCAACCGGTTTAATTTGGAATGATATGATATGATTACCGGTTTAATTTGGAATGATATGATATGATTACCGGTTTAATTTAGGATGGTATGATATGCTTATATGATTGTGCGTGATATGTGCCAGATATTTTTACGAAAAATAATATGGATTTGTAGTTACACTTACTTATATATAATATATTTTTGGTATATCATGATTTGTATTTTATACAGAAATTAATATTAATTTTGATATTGAAATTTATATTAATTTTGTTTATTTGTTATTTGATTATATATATATATATATATATGATACAATTCTTTGTTTAATTTCTATTTATTAGTATTTATTTGTTGTTTGACAGGTTAATATTAATACTTAATGTTTATTTGAATTTGGATGAAATTTTAAATATTGATATAGTTAATCTTAGTAAGTTTTTAAAAAATACAATTATCTAATGTATATATAAACTTTCGACTCTTAAAAAGAAAATCTAAACATACAAAATTATATATTATATATATGAAATATATATCTTAAAATTATCTATTATTTTTCTAATGAATTATAAATATACAATTTTTCAAAAAATTTCTAAATATACAATTGTAACAAATCAAATAGTGATAAATTTTCTTATAAAAATTTAAATGAACTTATGATACATCGTTACAATTATTATTTGTAATATGATTTTTCTAGCTTTGAAAACATATTTTGACACCCATTGATAAATATTTTGGCTCCTCCACGTTATGTTAAATCATATTAATGCACCAATAACAGGTTCTACGATAGTTACAGGACCATATGTGACTTACTTTCCCGTGGATGCGTCTTTATCCGATGTTTCTGATAATGATGGTGATGACTCACCTGGTGGTGAATTTTTGCCTAATGCTCCTCTAATTAGCGGTGGTCTTGAACCACTTGTGGATGGTGAGGGAAGCGAGTCCCAAAAATTAATTCATCTCTCTTCGAATTTGGTGATGAAATTACGGCCACCACGGAAATCACCATAGAATCAATACTCAAATGTTGGAAATATGAATCAAGTCTCACAATATAATAAATAGATTGCAACATTTGGCTTTCAAATACATAACGGGATGAAAATGGTTCCTAAGCAAGAATATCACCCAAGATTGATGGACAAAACGAATATCAAGACAATGAAACTCAATTTTTTTGTTATATTTTTAGAAAATTCTAAAGCTTGTCATAATTTTATTGCAAATAATGTAATTTTTGATTCTCATTAATAAAAATTATGTTTAGACAGAAAAAAAAAATCATATTGGTAGCAATCCACCCATCAGAACCATTGATACAAAAATTAAACAACGCTTGCTTGGTTAAAGGAATATACGCATACATGTATTCTGTATAAAAGTCATCAATGTTTATAGTCTGGGACTCTAAAGGCACCTGCACCAACAACAATGTGTGTAAATGAAATGGCTTTCATCGTGAGTTTTCAATTCGAAACAATTAGGATGATATGATTTCAATCTTTCGTAAATTAGGTTTTGGTTTATAGTAACCAACTTGGTATTTAATTTCGGTTTAATGTGGTAAGGTTTTTACTTAAACCAATTTGGGATAAAAGGTTTACTTAAACCAATTTGGGATAAAAGGTTCTGTCCCAAAAAACACAGACTAAAACAGTTAGACGTTTTAGAAATAACTCACAAAGATTTGGTTGGGAAGACATTACTTACGTGTCAAACATATCTCTTTAAGAGTTTCAGCAACAGATCTGAGATCATTGATTTCGTGAGTAATGAGCTTTTTAAATGTGGCTTCACTTCTATGTTGAGTTTTGACTCAGAACTCAGAGAATATTGTAAACTTGTCTTCTAATTCAACATATTTGTTCTCCAATTTCTCAAGCTCCTCTTCCTTTTCTTGCTTCGCCAACAAGAGCTCCTTATTTTGCTTCTTCAAATCATCAATTGTCTCATTCTCCTTCCCCATCTTCATCTCCTCAAGGATCTTCTTATATTTGTCTTTCTCACTTCTCTCTCTCTCTCACATTCCTCCGTCAAGCGTATATTTGTCAATTCAAGCTCCTTAGCTTTGTTCTCCTGACGCAACTTAAAGATCTCATAAGTCTCCTCTGCATGCTTAATCCAATTTTGAAGACTATCATAATCTTTCTTCAGAGTCTCATGGTTTTCCTTGAGGATTTCATGCTCTGTTGTCATTATCTTCTCTTGACCAAACATATCTTAATCTTCTCTTGAATTATTCGGACCAAAATAGATCGTTGAACTCTCCAACAGCTAAACAACAATCACCAACCTGAAACAAACACAAGCAACATCTACTACTCACAAACTTTATCAAAAATTCAGCAAAAACCTGGAAAAAAAAACCCAGAATACTGTTGGTGTTTTGTTGTGACTGAAATTCATTTTGTTCCCATCAACAAAAGAACGAATGGAATACAAATCAGCTTCCACAACATACAGAGAAATAAAAGCAGAAAATGACAACAATTTCATAGTTGAAGATGTTAGTGTTTAGTACTAATAAACTAAAACTATTCAAATAAAATCGTTGTTTGTTACTAAACTATACTTAAATCCAAAGCTCTTCCATTTCATCAAAGTGATTATAAATATAATAAATAAACGCAACATTCATTTCTTACACTAAGCGATTCAGTTCAATGAAACGTAAAAGAAAAAAAAATCTTAGAAACCTAAACTTTAACGACCACCGTCAAATGTAGAACTCACCTAGCGAGAATTTCAGAAAAATGGGTTTGATTTCTACGATGAGTCTTCTCTTTCACAGGTTTAGCTCTTTAGTTCATTAATGTGTTCCCCCTTTCCCCACATATATTAAACGACAGCAACATGCTTTCAAAACGACATTTTTTACTTGTATTTTGTAGTGTTATTGACTTATATTGTATATGATGATGGAATAAGGGAAGTATGGATCAGAATGACTTTTGTTGTGATATAGTATTTTGGATATGAAAACATGTATTAATTAGTGTTTTTTGGAGATTCAATGTATATGAAATAGTTCCTTATTTGGTGTCTTGCTTATATATTTCAGAGTGCATTTCATATTAATTATAAGCATAAAAAAACATAAAACATATCCCTAATTAGCATATCAACCAACTCATAGCCTACCACTGGAGTCATAATACCAATAATTACAACAGACAACAATTGTTACAAAAACATTATTAACAACAGTAAATTAATGCTATAGTAACACATATAATAGCCAATAATAATAAGTGTCATGAAACAATTAATAATAACAATATAGTAGCAATAAATACGTATCATAAGACAATTAAAAATAACAAATTATTAAAGCTATTATAAAATGCCACATAACAGCACCACACAAAAACGTTATAGAAAGAACAGATCCTATTATAGCTCCCCAAAAAGAAGCATTTATGAATAATTGTGATAGCCTTAATTCTGAGTTAACAGTGGACATATTTATTGTAGTGTCGATCTCAGCAATGAACAAGATTGTCTGTCCATTAGAAGCAGATACTTCCTTCAGTACTGCTTTCAGCTTTTCCTCAAAATCTCCTCGATATTTGGCACCGGCAAGGAGAGAACCCATGTCAAGAGATATCAGCTACATGTTTAACAAAAAATTCACCCACGTCCAAGAAACGCATGCAAAGGTAAACAATTCAATAGCCGGAAGAATAAACCTTCCAATTCATGAGAGGTTTAGGGATATCTCCTCGCACAATTCGTTGGGCCAATCTAAAAGGTTAAAAATTTCTCTCTGAATTTTTCTGAAGAGTGTTTCTGAAATTTTGTAAAAGAATAGAAAATCAAGGTATGTCTTCCCCTCAGCAATTGCAGTTTTCCCCACACCAGGTTCACCAATAATAACATGATTGTTTTTTGTTCTCCTGCATAATATTTGATTTCGGCTAATAAGGCTCAAGGCAAGGTGGAGGATAGGAAAATGTTGTACTGTGAGCATTGAAGGAAGAAAGGTCATGTCAAAGATAAATGTTGGCTGCTGCATCCTCACGTCAAACCCGCCAAGTTCAAGGATTCGAAGGCCAATAATCTCAAGAAATCTTCGAGGAGCAAGGTTATACTTCCGTTCCATCCTCATCTGGTCCATCCACATCGTCCACGCCTAAGGAACAAGAGCTTGGAGCTGCAGCCTCTTCCATCTTTGCGGGTGACACCATCAAGAAGGCTGATCTTGAGGCACTCATTAACTCCCTTAAATCACTAAAGGACTCCGGTATTTGTCTCTACTCTCACTCATTCTTTAAACCGGTTGTTGTTGATTCGGGAGGTTCTCATCACATGATTAGTGATAGGAGTTTCATTACTCTCCAATTAATCTCTTTTCATTCTCTCAATAGTTTTTGATTACCAAAACAACACTTTTCAAGTGCTTCATATTTGCTTTCAGGATCTACATGTGTATCACGTGATTAGAGCAGGTGAAGGTCATTAAAACAAACATAGAAGAGAAACTTAATGTGATGTCGATACTAACTTTTGTTGTCTTGAGTAACTAACTACACATGTTTCACATCTACTTACCAATGTTCACAATTTCATTGTCGAACAAAAGAAAAAACAAAACATCATTCTTTTTCCAGACAAGTCTTTGATATCACAAGTAGGACAAACGTAATCCACAAAGTGTACTTACTATATTTGAAGCGCAAGCAACACAAAACTTACTATGATCGGTTACTAGTTGACTACCGCGAACAGCTTCAATTGCCTTCGTCAAGGCTTTTTTATCAAGTTTCAGGTCCTAGAAAATCGAGTAAATGATCATCTAAATTGACCAAGTAATACTAAGATCAACTAAAAAGTCCACATGTAACCGACCACGAACCTGAACTGTGGTTGTAGAGAAGGGAAATTGAAAGGAAGAGGGAAGAGGTGACCATGAGTATAGGCAGGAGAGACGGAGGATTTTCCATTTTCTGCAATTCCGATCAAGGAATTTGGCCGGAAAAGAGAAGAAACAGGGGAGCTATAGTGAGCAGAGGCAGTAATAGCACGAGACTGGTGAAGAGAGGGTCTAGAGAGAGCATATTGAGCTTTGATGGTTGACGAAACCGACTTGGATAATCTCCTGAACGCCATGTGAGTGGAACTGAAGAAAGGATTTTGTGTTTAGTGTTTTCGAAAAAAAGAAGAAGAAGCTAATTTTATTGACATTGCAAAGCTTGGAGAAGTGGCAAAAGAAGTGTGTTCTGTAGCATTATTATAAAAAAAAAACGGAACTTTCAGTCGTACATAAAACGATACAGTGCCATGAATCGTAAAAGAGAAATAAAATCTTAAAACCTAAACTTTAACAACCACCGCAAAATGGGTTTGATTCCTACGATGAGTCTTCTCTTTCACAGGTTTAGCTGTTTAGGGATTACGAAAAGAAGAAGAGAAGGAAGAAATTAGAGAAGAAGAGAAAGGAGGAAGAAGAAGACGAAAGGAAGGAGAGAGTCGGAGAGAAATATAGTTTTTAATTCATTAATGTGTTTCCCTTTTCCCAACATATGTTAAACGACAGCCACATGACTTAAAACGACATTATTCTAAATACTGACTCTTATTGAAAGACTCTAGACGTTTCAGAGTATTCTCCATACTTGGCCACTTCTGGTAGCTGTTTTCCCATTGTCGATCTCTTCTTCTCTATAGCCCATACTAAGAGGATTAGCAGCCTTAATTAACAGAGTCCAAAAAGATATTTGGTAAAAATGGTTTTTTTTTTTTTACCTGAAAAATATAACTGATTTTGTATAAAACGCCTTTTTGTCGAAATACTAGACAAATTAATCAGATTTTTACTTGCTTTTTTCTTTGGCTCAGATTTTACTCTTCTTTTTTTGTTTTTTTTGGGTAGAAAGCTCAGATTTTACTTTCTTATTGACATATCCAATTACCCAAAAACTAACTCTTAATTAGTTAACTAACCCTTAGTCCAAAACAACTACTCAACCAACCTATTCAAATAAATATTCTATTCAAATAAATATGTTGTAGATCTCTTTTTAATCTAATGGTTAAATGTATATTCATGTAGATATGAGCATTCGGTCATTCATTTCAGTTCTTTTGATTTTCAGTTTTGGAAATATGATAGTCAATAAGTATTGACTAAAATTTGGTTTCATTATGGTTTCGAAAAAGTAAAACCGAATGAAACTTGAAATAATATTTGTTTTGATTCCGAATTATTACTTTTTAACTGAATACTCAGAAAAAAATAACTAGTTATAGCTAAAAATGACCAAAAGATTTTTAGTATTAATTAGTTTTAGTTCTTATTTGGTTATATTTAGATAGTTAAAAACTGATCTAAAAATTAAAATTACCTAAATATTGGAAATATAGGAATCGAATCGTTCTTTCCCAACTAGTAAAATGTTGGATCAACTGTTTTTGACTATGATGAATCTGACGATAAATATGTTATGGAGAAGTTCGGTGAAATAGAGGAAATAAAAAATGTTGGAACATAATTCAAAGGAGTGACTTCTGAGATAACTAGGCTTTTGAGTGAGCCTAATGTGATTAGGAGGTTTCCGTTACGCTTAAGTCTTACCATCTCAAACCGTACTCACATTAATTAATGCTCTCAAATTTCGTACTTTAAAATATAAACAATTCGGAGGATAAAGTAAAATGATCAAAGTGATATGTGCCGAAGAGGAAAAACCTAATTTTAGTTACAAAAAAACGAAATATGTTTTCATTATCCATTAATTCGTATTTGTGGAGTTTGGCCAGAAAAATGTTGGAGAAAGAGAGGAGATTGAGGATGACTTAAAAGACAACATAATAGAATCTGTTAAATTAAGAAGCTCTAAATCTGTTAAAAAAACAAAAAAGCAAGAAACGTTGAACTTTTTAGTCAAAGTCAATTTTTGCATAGTCGATATTTGATATTTTCTTTTCACTAATAAAGTTGGAGAATAAAAATACTAATTACTGGAGAGTTAAATAGTCTTTTTTAGATGTTTTATTGCATATGTTTTTCTAAATATACTATAACATTTTAGTTATGGATTTATTGAGCAATTTACATGTTAAACACTTTTTTTTTTTTTTTTGACATTTCCTCATATAGAATAAGAGTAGCACTGTGTAATCTGTTCACGTCTCAGAAGAAAATTTTAATTTTCAAAAAACTATTCATCCATAGATTCCTTAGCCTAGGTCCCATCACTACAAGAAAACTTTTTTTTTGAGACTGCACAATCAGTCGCAAATCAGTCCCATTTT
>OVAX01002539.1:0-19156 GCA_900406405.1 Lepidium africanum
TAATAATAATAATAATAATAATAATAATAATAATAATAATAATAATAATAATAATAACCCAAAAGCGGTCATCAACTAGCTTGCAATATAGTTACAGATTTGTCATCCATCAGATTAAATGAAGAACGCCACATGTCGTATTGACTAATTGTCCGTTTACAATTTGACAATTATCTAAAATCAGCTCATTGTGCTTTTATTAACGGCTCACCCGCACGAACACAACTCACTGTCAAGTCATCATTAGGCTCGTCTAGTGACGGATTGGCTCCACACACTTGACTTTATAATTTTTTGGCCTTAAAACTATTCTTTGATTCACTTCAAAGATGTATACAAGTATGAAAATGAAAGGAAGTAAGACACATACTGTATTTTGAACTCTTGTCATCAACATCACATTAAACAATCATAACCACACACCATGTATAAACCATCCAACGTCTTTTCATTTTATATACCATGTATTCACCAATGAAGGTCTCTCTCTCAAGCTAGAACTTTATTTAACCAGAATTCAGATGACCTATAACTAAAAACTTATAAAGTGAAATTAAAAAACAACAATATTGGGTAAATACTAACTTCACTAAAATAAAATGATTAAAAGAGAGTTTTTGTGGGACCTGAAAAAAAAAGAGATAAATAGATACAGACGTCCATTTTAAGATTACAACCCCTCCCTCTACTTTTGCACCTTGCAAAAGCAAACAATTAATCTATTCAATGAAAACAAAACAAAAAAGCTCCTACTACCAAATCAAACCGGAATAGATTTTTATCCAGATCAACCAAACCAAACCGAATCTAACCATGCAGCTCAAGAGTTGTGAGCCTTTTTCCCTTTTTACTCGTTTTCTTCACTGTACATTTTTCTGGTTTCTCACGGCCAGTCACCATTCCCTGACCAAAGTTGTCTAGACGACGATGGTCCACCATGTTCACTCATGCTTCCTCTCAATCTAAAGAAGTTCCTTCTGCTACGCATGGGTCGTAATGGACCTGATCTGTTAGGTAAAAACATGCCTCCTTCTTCAGGATTGCTATAGGCAGAGTGAGGCCGGTTCTCTACGTCATCGAGTGGTCCTGAGCTATAGTCCATGGTTATGAACGAGGAAGCTTGACCATATCTTAATCTAGGTGTCAAATTCCACCAGCTACTATCCGAAGGAGCCAGATCTCCTTTGAAATCTGCAGAGTCCGGTACTGATGAGTCCTTTTGGCTGCAATAGTCACCACAGGTCTCATCTGCATCATTGTATATAAGTTTCAGTGCCTGCACTACTTCACCCATGAACGGTCTGTGTGAGACCTCTTGGTGGACGCACATAGAGGCAATAGCAGCCACTTTCGCCATGTCATCAAAGTCGTATGTTCCAGCCAATGCAGGGTCCACCAGTTGCTCCAGGCCCTCTCTGTTGGCTAGTAAGGGTCTCGCCCATGTCACAAGGTTTTCTTCTCCCGAAGGTTGAGACATGTCTACCGGTCTTCTACCAGTAAGAAGCTCAAGTAGAACCACACCATAACTATAGACATCGCTTTTAACAAGGAGATGCCCCGTCATTGCATACTCAGGAGCAACGTACCTGCAATTATTTCAGGTGTGGTCAATGTAAGTCCGTCATTTAACCAAAGTGTCTGTATTCATCATTTTAGCATAATCGACTTTTCAAAACAAAACGAGGGAGAATTGTTACCCAAAGGTTCCCATGACTCGAGTGGAAATATGTTGACTTCCTTCAGTTGCTTCTCTCGCCAGTCCAAAGTCTGATACTTTTGGAGTAAAATCATCTTCTAGGAGAACATTGCTGGCCTTGAAATCACGGTGGATTACTCGGGGATTGGAATCTTCATGGAGATAAGCCAGTCCTCTCGCTGCTCCTAGTGCAATCTTCAACCGCATATCCCAATCAAGTGTTCCTTCTGTTTTTTAACACCAGGAAAACCAGGTTTTAGATGGTGATGCAACAAAAAATGATGGATTTAATAGAGATATTATTATTTAAAGTGCAGATAATAAAATTATGTCACCATGTAAGTGGGACTCAACACTTCCATTGCGGACGAGCTCATATATCAAGCAGCGTGTACGGCCTTCAATGCATATTCCAATTAGTTTCACAAGATTGCGGTGGTGCAAACGGCTTAGCATCTCGACTTCTGCTATAAATTCACGGTCTCGATTCTGATTGTCTCTGGTTAGCAACTTCACTGCAACCTCAGTTCCATCTTCCATGCTCCCCTGATAAACACGACCAAATCCGCCCTCACCCAAAACCCTCTTAGCACTGAATTTATCAGTTGCCTTCTCGAGCTCAGAGAGTGTGAAGGTCTTAACAGATAAAGCACATGTAGCCATGGAAGACATCATAGAATCTGATCCCGAGCTTCTGGCACTACTAGAAAACATAGATCCAGCACCTGTAAGCCATGTAAAAATTCAGAGCAATTCCTAAACAGATTCACACGAATCCACCCTGTCTTTAAAAGCTACAAATGCGAGTTATCTGCTACAAAGTCGGAGGACAGAATTACCAGGCCTTTTGTGAATTGATGGAGCCAATGCTGGGCCAACAGCATTAGATGACTTCCCAATTTGTTTCCATTTCACAATTATAGATATAGCTCCAACCAAAACCAGAATGAGCACAAAACCTGACAAGGCAATGATTGCAATCGTTCTAAACCCTATTCCCTGGTTTTTGTTGGCAAAATTTGCTGTTATTGGAAGTCCTCCAGTACTTGCAGTTGGGGCAATCCCCATGAAATCTCCATATGGTGAAGAAGAAGGAATTCCTGAATCAAAATTACGAGATTCAAACAATGGAGAGAAAAAGGTAGAAACATGCATCAGAAAGAGATCGATTTACCTGGATAACTTATATGTGTAACTTCATAATCACCAAATATAGTCTCATTTAGAGGCACTTTCTTGTGCCGGAACCTCTGATAAATTAGAGTTGCCGTAGTGTTGTCAAACTTTTCCCCAAGTGGAACAAGGTTAATATCCACCACTGTTTTTCCTTGATTTTCATTGTCCGCACTGGCACCCATTATTTTGACTTGGCTTTGTTCCAAGTATGTTCCAGCAGCAACCTCAATTTCTAATTCGTTGGTCACAGGGAAAATAGAAAAAGGTGCGACACTCAGTAGAAGCTGAACTTTCATGGGGAAAACACAACCACAAGGTGAACCAAAGGGAGTTGGAGTGAGAGGCTCCACGCATGATTGTTGACAGTCTATCAAAAAAGGACAAAACAGAAACACAAAAGAAAGAGTGATTACTACTTCCTTATCTATCAACTGAAGTCTGAAGTAATAATACTATCCCTTAGTTAAAGAAGGAAAAAGGTACAACTAGTAAAAGACCGTCCTTGCCATAAGCACAGGACGAATAATAATCAACAAGTGAAGAGATTACCACTTGACGAAGGAGAAACTGCAGGCACATTACGTCTTAAATGCCAGCGACGATGACGGTGGTGACCCTTATGCCTTATTGGTGAAATGCTGCTTGGGCTGGGGGGAAATGCTGAAAATAGAAAGAAATTGATGCTTTTACAACTATAGTTATTCTACTATACTTGCCTAGAATATGCGACAAAAGGGATTCCTTTGCTGACCTGGTAACGACGCCGGAGCAACTGATGGATTAGGATGGTAATGAAAAAAATGCCCTTGATGTGATCTTAATCGGGTAAATGACAAGCTTATTGGAAACAGCCGAGCTGAAAATAACAGAGAAAGCTAATAAGTCTTCTACAAAAAAAACTTCTTTCTATACATGCAGATATTCATAGCATCGGATACTTTTAGAATGTCTCTACAAAATAGATACTGTACCCTCTATTAGGCATATAAAGAATATTATATTTGGCCATGAGAATATCTCACTAAGTTGATACTTCCTCAAGATTCTTAAAAAAGAGAAAATGAGCTCATTGTGTCTTTTTTTATGAGCTATTTAAAGTTGAGTGCTAAATAAGGAACAAAACGTGGGGAGATTCATCATCACTCTCAAGCTTCACAATCTCAGATTCCAGACTTAATGAATCCAAATCATACAACTAACCTTTTGCTTATTTTATACATAATAAAGTTAGCTTCTAAATATATCCAAATAAACAATTCTAAATATAGACATCAGCTAATCCTGAGCTGTCAAGTAAAAGAAAAAACAACTTAGCTAGGTTAATTTCTCCTAACTAAATCGCTTCCGTTCACCAAGCAAACACATCAATTAACTAGTTCATACCAAAGCAAATGGGAAACGAGCCGAGAGAATGAAGAAGGAGAAATAACAGTAGAACCATCGCAAAGCTCCGCATCTTATGGACACTCCAAAACAATCATTACTCAGCACCGGAAACACCAAACCCTGACAAATACGCTGGACATTCTCCGCATATCAAAAGGAAGCCACTCTAGAACCATAAGTGTAACCATAAACTTCCTCAAAGCTTCGCAGACATTAATTTCTACCCACCCCTTCCCAAAAAATCAAAACCCTAGGGTTAAACAAAACCGAGTAGGTTTAAACGCGATTTCACAGATCCACGAAATGCGGCTCGAGATCTGTACAGAGTAAGAAACAGAGTCGAGAGTGTGAGGTGCGAGTAAGGTAGAAAACACAGAGAACGAGAGCTTCTCCGAGGAAGGAAACAGAGAAGAGAGTAAAGTGAAATCGAAGAAGAAGAAACGGAGAAGGAGAAAGAGAAAGAGAGAATTTAATGCTGATGGTGGGAAGGGGCGTAGGGTAGTGTGTTGCCGTAGTGAGTCTGCTTTCGGAGAGAGAGGAAAAGAAAGAAAAAAAAAGAGGCGATCATCATATATACCTACGTGCTCTCTCATGCGCGTGTTATGTACGCTCCTCGAAACGACAAAATTGGTGGCCGTTTGCCACCGTCACATCGACAAAAAACCGTTTCTTTTTTGGGCGTTTGTCGGAACTTCTGAGCCTTATTGGGCTCATCACTCACATGGGCCAAATTTATAACATATTCAGTGGGCCGTGGGCCTTTGTTTTTTTTTTTTCATTTTTTTCTGAATTAAATAAATATATAAATTTTCTTAATTGTTGATTTTTAACATAGTATTTTTTATATAGTAGTCAAGCTCGGATAAAATATTTAGCTTGACCACTATTTTTTATATAGTGAGTCTTTTCTTGGGTTCTTATTTTAGTTTTTCTCATGTTTAAATTCTGTTGCTCTTTTTATTCGGGCTTAGTTTTCATTAATTTATCTGTTTTCTGCTTGCTGTTATAATCGAACTATGTATTCCACCCATGGTTTTATTAATCAAAATTTAAATGACAAAAAAAAAAAAAAAGTTAGTATCTCGGAAGCCAAGATAAGCAAGGTAAAAACCTCTGAATATGCCATGTATTGTAATGTATCAAATCTGGTTCGAGCTAGGGCAGTTTACTACCATTGTCCCAAGACCACCACCTTGCATGTGATCTTAAACATAATATGCTGACGATAAAATAGAAATAGCTAATAAATGATATACACAAACGTAGTCGTAGTTCATCAAGCATCTAATCTCATTCTACAATTATATAACAATCGATAGAATTAACTTGCGAACGAGAATACAAACTAGGAGAATGTTTTAGTCATTCAAGAAGGTTTCGAAATCAAATGTCAAAGTACCAACAAAGTCTTCCGGTCCAGGCAACGGGTTAACCGGGCCAGTTTGGTTGGAATTGTCCATAAGCCAGTTTTCAAAATCTGACAGTTTGGTCTGCAAGACGTTTTCATTAGTTCCCGGTTGTTGTTGTATTTGTACCGTCTCTGCTTGCTTGGCAGTAAGAGGAGTTTCAAGCGGAGCAAACAGATCCACATTTGTCTGAAACTGATGACTTCCACTACCACATAGGTTCGGGTCTGAATAGCTAGTGTACACGTTGCTCTGAGAACCAGGTACCGTTGTGCAAAGATTACTAACATTGGGCTGATAATTGCGTTGTTGAGTGTACATTTCTGCGTTTCTTGTCGGTGTAACTATGGAAGAGCTAGGCTGGCTGGATAGTGAAACTTGAGCATTGCTATAAAGACCCACTCGAGTGCTGTTAACATCTCCCGCAGAAGAGGCTAGTCGGGATCTTATGTTAAACCTATAAGAACTTCTATCCTTCTGGATCATGCTGTTGCAGGCATTGCTCAATGACTGTAAATGAGATTTTAGCACTCCTGGAGGGCCTGGACCGTGTCTACGCGAATACCTCACTCTTTTCCTGATTCTGACGTTTGAGGTATTATCAACACCGGTTGATGATGAACAAGGGCGAATCCCAACCTGGTTCTGTGGCAAACTGTTTTGGGACAACCGTAAGATATTTTGAGTAGGTTTTGAAGAAGTTGGAGTGGGCAAGCATCCAGTTCTGAAGTATTCACGTTGATTCTTCCATATCTTCTCTTTATCATTAGCATGACAATGATCTATGCTAGAGACACCAATACACCAGTATGAACATGGAGCACGGATGTCACACACATAACAGTGACACTGAAAGTGAAGCCAAAGGAAGATATATAAAAAGGATTAGCCAGATAATACAGAATCCACTAAAGCTCTGTGCAAAATAAAGAAAGAAGCTTTAGTCCTTTAAATGGTTACCATGTCACAGTACTTCTCGTGTGATGTTGAATTGAATGGGAACTTAGCACAAGAATGTCGAGGATGAGGGAAATCTCTACATGCTATCTACAAAACAAATAGTTTTGCGTTTGATATTAGGGAAACTTAAGTATACAACACCTGCATAAAGATGTAGCACATAAAAAACAGTTCAATGATGCATTGATTAGTATTTATATAATAACACAAAACACTTCAACGAACAAACAGTTCCCCGACAAGGACTACAAATTTGAGACAAAATCAAAGGGATAGAAACAGAAACAGAGACAAATCAGAGAATGTGTCTGCTATGTACAAAAGAGATTTACACGATACTTGCTGTCTAAATAACTTATAAAACAGAACTGATATAGTTTCAATTTCGTCTTCTACTCGCGAAATTAGCAAGCCCCGTAGCTAAATAAGACTAATGCATGAAGAATCTGAATTTTCTAAGAAGGTCAAGTAGATTATACCTCACCCTTTTGGCCAACTACAAGCACCTCATCATCATCATCCTTTGCTGATTTATCACAATCGTCGTCACCTGAAACAGTCTTCGTCGTCTTGTCGGGATCACACTCCAAAATCACACAATCGTCATCATCATCATAATCATCCACAGCTCGACTTAACGAATTGGGATTCCGATACTGAGAATCAATACCACCTTTCATCTCAGAAAGTATCTCGACTACATCCGTACTGTCCGATTTCTCATCGACGGATTCTATTGTTTCGTTTAGCCAATTGGAGTATTCTTTATCTATCCCTATATCGACATCTTCCTCCTCTGAGCTAATATCGACAACAACTTGATTTTCCGAACCCATCGATGATTTCTCGACACCGAACACACGAATTCTTCAATTAAACGCGAAATACGAAACAATTTCGAAGAACACAAGGCTTGTGTGCACACCAGAATTCAGTAAATTGACAGATTTCTAGAAAAACAAAAAACAAAAAACAAAAACTTTGAAAAATGAGACTTGAATTCACTGCCTTCAGAGCTTTACCTAAGAAATTTCGAGACCATGAAAAGGAAACTTCGAACCAAGAAATTTAGGGATTGCATGTTGTGCATTGTGCTATTGAGAGATCGCTTGATGATTGTTGCTTGTGTTGAATATGGGCCTAGTGGGCCTACAACTCAAAGAAAATTGGGCTGATGAAGAAAATTTACCATTTACCAATACGGGCCTATTTGATTTGATTAACAAATTAACTTAATTGACTTCATTTTGAGATTAGTCATCACCTATTTTTTTTTTTTTTATCAACATTGGGCCACGACTGCCTATTAGTCAAGTTTCTGCATAATATAGGCGGTAAAACTTTATCTTTGGATGTACAAATGCTGTCTTTAATATATTTACCACATGCCATTAAGGTAAATGTCATTTATGTCATCGGCTATTGTTTGAAAAAAAAAAAAACAATTGCTACAAGTTATAAAACAAATATTATTAACTTTTTGAACTAAAAGTCTAAAAAGACGACATCAAAACAACAAATATTATTTAGGTTCGGTTTCATAAGTTTTGCGGGAAGGTCTTTGAGCTTCACTATATTCTTTCGTCATCTAACTATGATCTAGTTTGCTTTTTTCCCTCTATTTTGGCTAGTATAAGTGTTTGCTGCCTAGATTAGTCTATGGATTACTTTTTAGTTTGAGTTTTACTTGATTGGTTCATGTAATTAAGTATTATGCCTCTATTAATTTCTTTTCAGCTGTTACAATTTTTTGTCTAGGGTTTGATGGATCTTCAGTTTGGGAGTAGCTTTTCCTTTTGTATAAGTGATACATCCGGTTCGTATCTCCATTGATTTGAGTGTTGTAGTCATTAATTTCCTCCAATTGAACGTGTTCTTTGTAGCAAGTTTAGCTTGAAAATCTCTCGATTTTGGCAATTTTAAGAAAGAGAATCATCATTTTAGAGAAAAGTCAGATGATGTTTTCAAGTTATCGTCCATAAACCTATTTTTGAGAATGTTTTACGTGAACTTCTTACGTCATATGAAAAACTTGATTCATTTTTATAATTTAGTTTATCTTGGGATTGCTATCCTCTCATCCTCTTTGTTATATAAAATTGAATGTTTCATTTGGTCTCTACTTAGTCAATTATAGCTTTCTTATATTTTTGATAAAAAAAATAGCAACAACTTATACTTAAAAAAAGACAAAAAGAAAATTTTCCAACAACGAATTTTTTATTATTAATGATTTAGAAAACAGACTATTAGGGAAATTAGTAAATAAGTAAGAAAACAATTACCAAGAAGAAAGTGCTTGACGAAAGAAAAAGCATGTGGGTGCGACCTTGGACTCCTTCACAGAATGAATGCCTTAGCTTCCGCATTTCCTTATTAATATCTATCGTTTCTCGTGTTATCTCCACGTTCTAACAACTACAATTTCAAACTATGCAGTAAAAATAATACTATAGTTTTAATTTTATTAATTTGATTACTTCTTTTGAAAACAAATATCAATTTATAATAAAAAGTTGGCAATTGGTTTTTAATCTAGTGGTTGGCAGTAAATCCACTAGACACAAGTGTACTTGTACATTTCAAAATTCAATCCTACTGCTTATACTATGTATAAAGTTGGTCATGGTCAAATGTTGAAAAAAAAGATTGAATTTTCTTTCTCTATTTTTTTTACAACAAAATCAACATTGATGATCTTTCTTTATTAAAGTCAAAGGGATCACGTAACAGTCAAATCCAACGGCTGAGATTGAATTGTAGCGCGTGAGAGAGACTCTTTTTTTGTTCAACCGTTGGGTTCGGTAAAGCACCATCGCACGTTCAAAGTCAATTCCCATTTTCAACGTTTACAAGCTACCACCTCTTACTTTTTCCTTTTTCATAAATTGACCTCGAAACTTTTGATTTTCGTAGTTTTTCCCTAATTAACCCAACATTCAAAAGTAACATCATGAAGAAAATAGTACCATTTGCTGTATTGTATATTCCAATTTTTATATTATAATAACTATTACACATAAGAATAATAGATTGGATTGTTTGATTTATTAATTAATAAAATAGATTTTGGGTGTTTGGTCATAACATGAAGGCGACGTTTAATAGAGAGAAATGAAGAAAAAAAAACGTGAGGGGTAAAAGACGAATATAGTTAAGAAACGATATAGCACCTGAGCTGTTCTTCTCCTGGTCTCAAGTATAACCTCACCTTTTCCGTAAAATTCTATTTTTAGTACAAACTTTATTTATCTGCCATTTTCACCCCCACACAAGAGGCAAAAAGAAGAAACAATTCCACTTTTGTTGCTCAATTGCAATCTCTTCACCATCCTCTCACCTCGCATTCATTTCGTTCCCTCCATAATCCAAGCTTCCGTTACAAGCTCCCTTTTCGATTTTTTGTTTGTTTGAATTTTCATTAGAAAACAAAAAAAAATATATATTCTCAGGAACATTGATGTTGCTAGAAGATTCTGAGGTATCTTGTTCATAAATTCCTGATTTTACTTCACTATTTTTGTGATCATCTTTTCTGATTCGCGTTGTTGGTCTTAGCTGGAACCTTAAATTCGTACCATAGTATTAGGGTTTCGTTATTAAATAGGATTGATAATTTGAGGCGGCGGTTTCTAAGATCTTAGGATTCTTCAAGTTCCTTTAGGCTTTCACAGAAATTTTTAGGAACGAGGATTTTTTTTTTTTTTTTTAAGTCTTATTTAAGTCTGTTTATCTTCCATAAAATTGCTTTGCTTGATGTTTATCTTTTTTTTAATGTGTTTTTAGGAGAAATTTGGAGTATGTTAGTTATTGATTTTTGCTGATGTTGTGTGAGGGAACTGTAGTAGTGCGTGAAGCCGAGCCGCTTTGATACAGATATGCAGGGAGACGTGTTGGCAGTTCAGCGGGGAGATAGAAACAGAGATGAGATATTAGGGTACTCGAAGAAGAAGGATGTGGATGATTTTAGGGATGGAGATGGAGATGGGTGGGGAACATTGAATAGGGGTGTAGAAGAACATCATGAGATGAATGCATTGGACATGATTCAAGAAAGTAGGTCGTTGAATGAAGAGGAAGTGAATACATCTTCTGTGGAGAGGGTATTGATAAGTAGAGACCAAGTAGGTACTCCAGGGAGTGAAGGACAGGCTCTAGTGGAAAGAGATGGAGAAAATGATGAACAGTACTTACTGGATAGACATGATGAAAGAGATTTGTTGAATAACTGTGAACAAGGGGATGAACTCCATACGCCTAGGAAAAATGATAGCTCTTCTCCAGAAGTAGATGCAGTTGAAGATGAACCTGACAGTATGAAGTCTAGGAGTGAAAACGAAGTGGGGAGGTGCTTATCAGAGAGCGTTGGGAAAAGAGATGGACCGGAGCAGTATGGCGCTTTGGAAAGGGTAGATAGGAATGACGAACAAGTTGTGTTGGAGAAAGATGGAAAGGTACTCGGTTTTGTCTCGAGGGATAACGAAGAATTTGGTTCAGGTTCACCTGATAGGGATGATAATACTCTTAGTAGAGAGATTAATACATTGGATACAGAAGTGGCAAGTGATCAAGCTAAAGCAGATGACCTCTGTCATCTGAAGGAGGGTGGAACCGAAGAAGATACAGGAACATGTAATGGATGTGAAAATTTCGATGAAAACAGGGTGTTTGAAAATGATAGGGAAGATAATTCGAGTTTGAGGCCAAGGGAAAAAAATGATGAACTGCAGAGTCTAAGATGCGAGACACAAGTGAGTGACACAAGTATTAGAAGGATGGAAATGAGAGAAGTTATAGGACAGGAAGAATCTTCACCATCTACTTCTGATGCAGTTAAAGTAGCTGGAGATGCAATTCAAAATGTATATTTCAATGGACCAGTCTTACCGCAGTCACCAACACTAGGACATAGGCGGACCCAAAGTGAGATAGGGACTTCTGGACACAGGCGCACAAACAGTTTCCAGAGATTAAAAACACAGATGCAAAAGGCTTGGCGCGGAGTCAGCAATCTGCGTGATGATAATCGGCCCACTTTCAATC
Organism: Lepidium africanum; assembly: GCA_900406405.1. Classification (NCBI taxonomy): domain Eukaryota; kingdom Viridiplantae; phylum Streptophyta; class Magnoliopsida; order Brassicales; family Brassicaceae; genus Lepidium; species Lepidium africanum. The sequence goes on from OVAX01002539.1 coordinate 11,668, forward strand.
CTGAGGTCTTAGCAAACCAGAAAAGACAGTGGTACCAGCTTCACTCTTCAAAAGCTCTGGTATTCAATCTCTCTAGGGTGTCCTATAAAATCTTTGAAACAAGTTTTTGGCTACGTAGTTCTTCTTTCCTTTAATCGTCTAACACTTGTGGTCTTGCATAGCATATTGGCTGACTAATGTTTTCCATTTGATAAACATTCTAGGATCAAACAAAAATAAAGGAGCCAACCTCACTATTTGAACATTTTATCATTGTGGGGCTTCATCCGGAAACAAATTTGAAACCAGTGGAGGAGGCTTTCCGTAGAAGAAAGAAATGGGAGATGGAGATGTCAAGGTATGAAGTGGCAGACTTCAGAATACTCCGTCACCGTGGACCTCAACTTCCAATATTGGAGCCACAGGTTTGTGCTACCTTGGTTTTTTTTCTTTTGAATTCCAATACTTTTGGGCATGCTTAGAGATGAAACATGAAACACGTATTCTGTTTTTTTGCCGCTTCAAATAGTTACATGCGTCTGTTCTGCTTCATGACTTATTTAATTGTTTTTCTGCCCTTTATTAACTTTCATTCCATGTGCAGATTCTTTTTAAATACCCTCCTGGGAAGAAGGTAGCAATGCGTCCAAAGGATCTAGCAACTTTCTGCTTTCCTGGTGGTGTCAAGGTATGTATGTATGTATGGTGTGTGCCTCTTCATATTTTAAAATGACCGTCAATGTGCATTTGTATGTTATTAGTTCTGAGCCATGTCAGTTGATTTGAGAATTTACCTAAAATTGATTTATAACATTTCATCATCTTTAGATTATTCTGTGACAAAAGCAGCAACTAAGACTATTAAATTGTGATTTTTCTTTACAGGCTCGGCTTTTGGAGAGGACTCCATCTCTCAGTGATCTAAATGAGCTTGTATATGGACAGGTTGGAATATATTTCTAACAAAATTATTTGTATGAGCTTCTGTAGTTCATCTATGCTAGTTGAAATATTGGTTTACATAACATATTTTTGAGTTTGCTGCAGGAACATTTAGGCAGAGATGATTCATCGTTCATATTTTCGTTCAAGGTAACCTGTCTTTTCTATATACCCCTTTAATTTTATTAGTGAGACATCAGACATCCACTAGTCATGTAAAAGCTAATATGAGGCAATCAAAAATATTTATCAGGTAGCAGATGATGCGACTTTGTATGGTGTTTGTTTACATGTCTCGGAGATTGTTCAGAGACCCCCTGGTGTATTAAGCACTGCGTCACCCTTGCATTCATCTGGAGGAGGCAGTCGTTTTTTGGTTTCTGCACCTCGATGCTACTGCTTGCTGACCAGAGTTCCTTTTTTTGAACTACACTTTGAGATGTTAAACAGGTACACAAGATGCGCTTACTCTTAGTAGTGACTCTCACTTGCATTAAACAGAGACCAAAAAACTTACGTTGAAGGTGGTTAACTTGTTGATGCAGTATGATTGCACAGGAGCGTCTAAAAAGAATAACCGAATTTGTTAGTGAGATGTCTCTTGCTGCTGCATGCTATGGTCCATCAATTTCCAGGACAAATGATCAAATTGATAGTCGTGTTTCTTCACCTCGTAGCAACCCTAATGATTGGATGGCTTCTGCAATACCTGTTGATGGAGTCATGGCACTTACGGCCGCTGCTGCCGGATTAATATCTGATAGTGATATTGCGAACTTTGCAGAACCTCAATCTCCAAGTAGTGTTGCCACCAGTGATACTTCAGATGTAAGTCAGATCAAGGAAATAGAAAGAGATGGAAGAAAAATTTTCCATTGTTGCGATGATAATTCTTCTGAAGTATCTGAGAACCAGTTGGATGGCCCCGAAAGGACGTCCCAAAGCCATAGGAATGGCCTTACTTCTCCAGAGGTTACATGTGCTGATCCTAGGACCCAACCGATAGAGCGTAACGAAAGCTGTGACTCAGTGTTCAGGTAAGTTAAAGAAGTTGTTATCCTTCAAAGATTTATCTAACCACTTCTTATCCCAGAAATATTGTCACATCTTGTGGCTTCCTGTTTTTTTCAATTAATGGTGTGATTCAGTTTATTACCAGTATAATTTCAAAATACATTTTTATATATGGCAGTTCAGCTAGAAGTGTGTTGTCAGATGAGATTGATGATCTATCAAATAGCGAAAATGATTTTGGAGATGATTTAATACTGGAATGGGCTAAGGTAAGGAGATCACTAGTACCCTCACGATTTAGTTGCTCTATGATCTCTTCCTCATTGTCCTCATATACTGTTATGTGGTATCACCCCTTGATAGGAACACAACAATGATTCGTTACAATTAGTTTGTGGCTACCATTCATTGGCAATTCCTTCCCGTGGAAGTGAAATAATTTTCCACCCGCTGGAACATTTACAATCCATTGCGTATACCCGTCCTCCAGTTTCAGCTCTAGGATTGTCAGAAGAATATATTTGCTCCTCTGATTCTTCTGAGGTATATTTGATATCAGAAATTAACCTTTTGTAGTCGTGTTTGTACTTTACAAAACCATCTTAAACCACTTTTCCTCTTCTTTGCTAAAGATAAATTCAAGGTTGGCAGCTGCTGAGGAGGCCATGGGTCTCTCAATGTGGACAACGGCAACAATTTGTCGTATTCTTTCTCTTGAAACTGTATGACCTCTTCTAGTATCCTTACTTTTCTTTTCGTGATAAGGTCACCATAATCCTAGTATTTTTCGTCGGATGTTCTTCTCTTCTTTCTGCCGAGAGTTGGGTGTTTTCAAAGGAAACTAATATCTGAAGTTACAAAGTAATTCTTCCTTCCAGATTATGTCACTGCTTGCTGGGGTATTATTAGAGAAGCAAATCATCGTAATATGCCCAAATCTGGTTAGTTAATCTGCCCTCTTCTTGTTATTCATCTCAATTAATTGGGGAGATTCAAATGGACATGGTCACTTGAACTGACCTATAACTATTGCAGGGTGTTTTGTCAGCAATAGTACTGTCTCTTGTCCCAATGATTCGGCCATTTCAGTGGCAGAGTTTGTTGCTTCCGGTAAACCTGACATCACTAGAACAACGATTGACCATTTTTGTTTACTTATTATTATTTCTTTATTTTCTCAGATGTTTTCGTCGTCGTAAATTCTCTTTGTTATCTTCAGGTTCTGCCCGGAAGGATGTTTGAGTTCCTTGAGGCACCAGTCCCTTTCCTTGTAAGTATACATTCCTTGAAGTAACTCGTGCCTATTTGCTAGATGATTACTTTTTCTGAGGATTTGAATATTCACTAGTCTAAATAAATCATCGAATTCCCTAATTTTGGATTATGATGCATCGTGAATTATGAACTACATAGGTTTCTTGTTTCTCACACAGTCCATGTTTGCCCCACCTGGCAGGTCGGTATACACAGTAAACCTATAGAATGGAAGGTCAAGACGTCTAATCGTATCATAGTTGACATCACCAACAATCAGGTATGGTGATCTTATCATGAAAGTCTTTTTTTCTTTCTTCTATTAAGTATCTGAAACTGATAAAAGCGAAAACTCTAAATGTATGTAATGCAAAATAATGTTTCTTCAGGTGAAAATATGTAACATGCCAGCATTGCCTCACCGTAGAGAACTTATGGCTGAGTTGGCTCCAATCCACGCCACAATGGCTCATCAGTGCTCGACCGCTAAAAGACATCCGGTTTATAAATGCGATGAAGTTCAAGTAAGTAGTGTCCAATGCATGTTCTAAAATTGTACTAATATAACTTAACCTGATTTCATACGACGGACTATATCTTAGGCAGAAGCCGCTACTCAATTCTTGAGAGTAATGAGAGATTACATGGAGTCTCTTTGCTCAGATTTACACTCTCACACCATAACAAGTGTTCAATCCAATAGTGACAGGGTACTTACTTATATCTCTCACTATGAAGCCAAATCAGAACAGTTTTCTCTCGATATCTCACTATCTCAAACTTTCTTTCTCAGGTTTCTCTACTTCTAAAGGACAGTTTTATTGATTCGTTTCCTGGTAGAGACCGACCCTTCATTAAGGTACAACATCCTAATCTTAATCTTAGCTTCAGTTTCTAATATCCTCATTGAAACCAGAGGTTTACAAGTTCTATTTTTTGCAGTTATTTGTAGACACACAACTGTTTAGTGTTTTATCAGACTCACGGCTATCGAGCTTTGAGAATGGGCGTCTCTAAAACTAATTTTGTCTCATCAACTTATACAATACAAACTGAAGAAAACAAAGCGAAGTCAAATGATATGAAAAAATAGAAGAAACGAAAGAGGGTACCTTTATCACCCTTTATACGCAGAGAGAAGACTTAACAGGTGATGAAATATGAATGTTTAACTCAGATTATACTGCAGTAGAAAAGTAAGAAAACGAAAAAACAGAGACATAAGTGTTTATCTTTAGCAAACTTGTTTGTTTCTTTTGTAAATTAATCTCCACTCAGTAGAAGCCTTTGTTTTGTTAAAAGTTGTATAGAACACTTGAAAACCTTTTTTAGCTTAATTTTCAAGTGCTTGATTTAATGTTTATAATAATACTCGGACGAAATCAGATTATGCTTACTCTTCCGTATACATTTTCGATCTCAAATCAAAATTTATGTAACAAATATTCTGCACTTTCAAACGTGTAATGATATGATCATTATACAGACTACAGAGAATACAAGGAAATGTTCGTTAAGAAAAGTGAAGTATTTTGGAGATGCTAATTATTTTTTGACGTCACCTTCTTCCTCTTCATCATCAGATTTAGCAAAAATGGTCTCAGGCTGGGTTTCAGAGTAAGCAGGTGCAATAAATTTGGGATCTTTAACAGCAACCTCTGCGTATTTCAATATCGCTTCTCTTGGATCTTCCTCCATCCACGTTTCTTTTATCATCCCACCTTGCTGCAAAACCAAACACAAACAAGTGAACAACAGTACTTCAATACACAATAACCCGAATCGCAAAATTGTTGAAGATACCGAGGCTCATTACCTTGAGAAGGTATTGTGTTAATAAGCTACTACCAGTAGTTCCAACTCTTCCACCATGACCAGGACCTGACATGGGAACCTCAGGCTTGTGGGCTTTAATAGGATCCTTCAATGTTTTCTCTCTTTGACGTTTACGGCTTGGTGCGTCTCTGAACAACGGTAATGCATGAGGATTGTGTATTACTGGTTCTGGTTGGTAATCGTCAACAGATTTCTTTCTTGGTGCACGTGCAACACAGACGCATGCGCCTCTCTCGCTCTGTGTTGGGTCGTAAAGGATGTGAGTTCCTCCTTGGCTTTTGTCTCCGGATGTTGCAAATATCTACAGCAACAGCACCCTCTTAGTGTAAGTCGATATCAGAATTTATGGGGAAGGAACACTGCTTCCAATGTCGTTGATGTTTACCTGATTCAACCTTGGATGCCAAGTGCATTGCACCACGCTGGAAGTTGGAGATATTCCAACTTTCTGAACAACCTCGAGTTTAGTGCGGTCGTAAAAGCAGAGCAAGCCTCCTGTTGTGCTGTCTTTCTCAACTGATGTTCCAGTCAAAATAATTTGTTCGTCTGGACTAAAGGCAACATTAGTCTGGGGATAATTATTAGGGAGGCCATCAAAAGTTTTTAGAGCGTCTTTCATCTGTCTCAAGTCCCAGACCTGTTCAAGATTAAAGAAAAAGTTTAGTTTCTATTGCTGAGCAAACTGGTCAAAAAGGAAATATGGTAAGATTTTACCTTTAGGGAACCATCAAAACTCCTTGACAACAGAATTCTCCCATCGCTAGAGAACTTTACAGAGGTTATATCATCAGTGTGGGCCTTCCCAACGTATATATCTGGTCGGCTTCCCCATCCTGGCTTGAGACTCCAAATCTGGATTGGAAAACAAGAAATATGAGATCATTAATCTAAGCCAAATTACTGACAGAATGTAATCAGAGGAAGCCTTTGGAATCATTACCTGTATAGACCCATCTCCAACGCCACCAGCGATACGCTTTCCATCACGATCCCAAGCACAGGTTGTAACTGGAACCCTCCCTGGTCTAGCAAGCTTCGGCTTAATAACCTGTTCCAGTAATAAGTTAAATGAAACCACATGCTAAAAGATTCAAATTACGATTTCCATTTGAGACGAATATAGACAGGTATAAACAAAACCTGAGTTTGGCTTAGGAAGTTATTAACATCCCATATACGCAAAGACCCATCTTCCGACGCAGTCAGAACAGTTTCCTTGGACCTTGGATGCCATTCTCCGCAAGTCAACCCGCAAATATGTCCCTTGGTGTTCTTCAGATCACGAATATACATATCCCCTTTCATGAACTCACCAAGAGTAAGACCATCTCGATCATAAATCTGACAATCAAACGAAGAAACAAGATGAGCACTTCATAAACAATAAGGAATTGAAGAAGAGAATCAATGAGGAACGTTGTCATGCAGCAATTATATATACCTTAGCCTGTGCAGAGCCAGTAACGCATAGAAATTGACCAGAAGTAGGACTCCAGCTCAGGCTGCGAACTTGGTGACCCTCAGATGGTTCAATCTGCCTAAAAGATTGAAGTCTCGAATTCATCCCTTGGAAATCATACATACGCACAGTGTAATCATAGCTTCCTGAAAGAACTCTTGCCCCAGCACTATCAACAGCGAGAGATGATACAATCTGATACCATGAAAACAATAATTTGTTCAATTTCCAATTCAAAATCTCCATAAGAGTACGTATAGATTGTTTAGTATACCTTTGTATGTCCCTTGAGCTGAATCTCGTTACTCAATGGAATCTGGTAACGATTCTCCTCACTATCATCAACATCGTCGTCATCATCATCATCTTCATCGGAATCAGTGGTAGCAGCCGGAGGCGGTGGCGGTGGACCAATCATATCTCCGTCATCATCAGAATCATTAACGTTCCCGAGTCTCTTCGGCGGCGGTGGTGGTCCCATCAAAACTCCGTCATCCTCCTGCGTAGGTTTAGACAGAGGAGGTGGTGGACCTATGGCTACATCATCTTCAGAAGGAGCTAAATTAGAGCTACTAGGGTTACGATTAGGACCACGAACGGTTCGTAGCCAGGTTTGAGAGGAGGACGAAAGAGACGGGAATCCAGATTTGGATTTACTGGAATTAGGTTTATTCGTAACGGATTCCGACGAAACTCCGGTATCGTTATCCACATCGGTACGGCGAGTTGAGTTGTGGATGGCTTCAATTGGCGCCGAAGCCTTTGTTGTCTTACCAAACGAAACAGGAAAATGAGCTCGCAGACCTTCCAATTCATCGTCCATTATCTTCCAATTAGAATCTTCTGAGAATTTTGATTTGGGATTCAGCTCAAATAACGTCCGGTGATCTCGCCGCAATAGAAAATTCCCGTTGCTTTACCGGCGACATAAGATTGTGGCGGTTAAGAGCAAACCCACCTGGGTTTCTTATTATTATTTTTTTGTCAAAAAAAAAAAAAAAAAAA
>OVAX01002540.1:0-28451 GCA_900406405.1 Lepidium africanum
TATATATATATATATATAATTCCTAAAAAAGTGATAACTGATTATTTCTTCTCAGAATAGTTCTCTTTCTTTCTTTTTGTTTTTTACTTTTATTACGACTACTTTTAGATTTCTCTGAAATTGAGGAATTCACTCTAATATGATAAAGTAAAGCTTAAGGGGAAGTTATAATAAAAGTAACTTTATTATAATAAAAGGAATAGCTCGTTCGTTGGTTGTGCATGTTGATTTCCTAATTGCTCTACTACGCATGTATGTTGACGGTTTGGCCAACCATATGTCCCTCTATCAGATGCAAGATATGATGACTGAGATTCAAAGTGAAGCTTTTGAGATCACTAAGTTAGCAAATTTAATGATATAAGAAATATTATTCCCATTATATTTATATTGATACAAAAAATTTGTAAGGCTATTTTATACATAAGTGACAAAATTATGCATAGAAGGAATTAATTACTATAATAGTTTTTTATTCTTTTAACCACATTAGAATAGTTTCAAACTTAAAACCATGTGCAGACTACATGAGATATTTTGAAATTGTGCTAAGTTTCATAAGATTTTTTTTCATGATGGTTTGTCTGATGTTGATATAAATGATCTTTTTCTAAACTAAGAGTATTGCAGACAACTTTATCTAATGAACCAATGACACCTTGTGAAATTTTTGAGTTTGTAAAAGAAGTAGGTTGTTATCCAAATATTGTTATTGCTTATCGAATTTTACTAACCATTCCTGTAATAGTGGCATCAGCTGAACAGAGGTTCTCAAAGTTGAAATTGATGAAAAATTATTTAAGATCATCAATGTTTCAAGAAAGATTAAATGGTCTAGCTATTTTATGTATCGAAAAGGAAGGTCTGGAAAGTATGGATTTTGAGAGAACTATCAATGACTTTACATCAACAAAAACTAGAAAACAACGTTTCATTCGATTATTGTTATGTGTTTTAAGTAATTGATACTTTTTTTATTATTACTCTTTTTCGGATAGTTCTAACAAGTTGGAATACAATTTACAAGATAAAACCAGAACAAATGATGGAAGCATAATATCTTTTTGAGAGCCCATTATTTACATTTTACCCAGGACATTCGAAATTGTTAAGACGAGACTCTGTGTAGTGATTGATTTTATGCTTTCTTTTAATTATCCGGTTTAGTTTTAATAATAAAGAATTGTCTCCTCATGTTGAGGAACCACGTTTGATATTTCTTGTTTTCATATTCGATAGTTGGAAGAGTGGAAAGTTATCACGATATGTGTCTTGGTTTGTTCCTTTTATCTAATCAATGAAAAAAAATGCCAAAAGAGGCAATTTTAATTGCCAAAGAATTTGTTTAATTAACAATTGAGAGTTTTCGTAATCAGGATCTCATCATTTTTCAGCACCGTCAAACTTTGTAAGATCTCTCTAAAACTAAGAGACTTAGTTGAGGTTTTTAAAGAATAAAATATTATTATTTTTTATATGAATTTATTTTTTATTTAAATTTTATTTTTGTAAAAAAATTATTTAATCGCTGAGTTCTTCTCATTCTGGTGGTTAGGATGATCCAGCTAATGATTATGGTATCTAGGGTTCGAGCTCTCTCCTCTATGCAGGTGCTAGATTAAATAGGAATTATAAGGGTTAGGCTGAGCTATGGATCAGGTTTTGTCGATCTAATTGTTAAACAAAAAAAAAATTGTTCAATCATATTTTGACACATGAAGAAATAGTTTCTTAACTAAGAAATTGGGTTTCTTTATTTAGAAATTTGGAGACAGTTTCTTATTTCTCTCTCATACTTTTCTTTATAAATTTGGACATGCTCTAAGAATAGTTTTATAAATTTCATTACTATTCAAAATGGTCTAACCAAAATAAAAGTTAAAAGTAAGTCAATTTGTGGACTGCAGAAAACTTTGTTATACCTAAACGGAGCTCAACTATAGTTTTATTTGGTTAGTTTTGGTATATTTTTTTAACCCAAAGCAACAGAAGAACCAACAAATCGAACCAAACCAACCTGAAGTAACCAAAGATCCAACGAACCAAACCGACCAAACCAAATGCCCAAGCCTATTGATTCATTATTGCACCAAGACTCTCACAAGTCATATCACACTTTATGTTCAAATATAAGATATATATGTATTCAATGAATACTTGAAGTTGACGCAAATGTATAACATATATATACTAGTTGAGCAATCGAAATATCAAAAGCAAAGCTTCAGAAACAGTATACAAGCCTTTAGAGACAAAAGTGCAAAATTGGCTGAACTCTTTTGTACAAATCATTTGCCTGGAGAAGCGAATCTCGACTTCTCTCTATGTCGGCTCAAGTTTCTATCTCTAGGTGATGATCCTATCCCTGCTTGCTGCATAATCTCTGCAACAACATTTGATTTGGAATACATATAATGTGTAATGTAGAAATGATATACCTTAAGAAACAATGTGGCTTTATGTGTGATCTTAAACTAGTGAAAATGAAGTTACCTCTTCGTTTTCTTTCAAGTTCCTGATCAAGCTCTTCCTTCCACTTCCTCTCTATTTCTGATAGTGCATGACTACAAAGCCAAAAATAACTCAATTCAAGCTGGTAAGAAAACGAGACAGAAATTCTAGGAAAAGGTCACCATTGACCTATTGCTACCAAATGTTTTCATCTTCCGTGGACCCAATATTTTGGGCTATCATAGCTTAAGACATGCATTCATGCTAGTACCTTAAGGCATTTTGGTTTCTACTTAACGGTAACAAATAAATGAATCTAAACAGTTCACGTTAAAAACTTAAAATACGAAGCAAAAGAATAGCTATTGTTGGGCTTACGTCTGGCTGCTTGAATCCTGCTCAGCATCAGGACTTGCATTTGCATTACTATTATTCAGCACACCACCTTTACTACCGCTTTCTGGGCTCTTTGAACAACATGCTGCATCTGTAGCTCTAGAAGGTGAACGAGCAAATTGGCCTCTACTCGGAGACCTACTTTTTGGAGGCAGTTTCAAGAAACCGCGAGGTGTATCCTCTCGCTTACTGCTACTGATATTACTCTCCATGCAGCTAGGAGAGCATGTGATCAAACCATTGTAGAATTCTTCATACAGAGGTGTCTGTAACTTCTTTAGATCTGCAGCCTACGATTAAAAATATCTTGTCAATGGTTGCAAACACAAATTTTGATATAAATGCTATGAGGAAACAGAACATTGTGCATGAGTCACCTTCTCATCTAAGAAAGCTTTAATTTTTGACTCAGTCAGCTCATTTTCATCCTCTGAGTAAGATTGCAAGTCAACTTCCATGCTAATTTTGGTCTCTCGCTCTCCAGTTCCAGAATTTTCGTCAAATTTGCACTTCAAAATATCAGAGATCTCACTCATGGTATCGCAACTCTGCCAAAAGATATTGTATAACGTGCTTGCAGAAAATACGTATACAACGCTTATTTTATAGATGAGAAAAGAATTTTAATTCTTGATGACTGATGAGAGGTGAGAGGTGAATTAACAAACAGGTTTACCTTCTTGGCATCAATATTCTTCTCGAGTGTAGGATCTGTCTCCTCGTCATGTGTCAGGAAATTATCATCGTCAATCAAACACATATCATCATCGTCGTCATCATATTCATGCCCGTTACTATTTTTCATCCCCAAATTGTTAGTTTCGATTGAATTCTCGGGAACTGTACAATTGAGACTACCCAAGTTACAGATGTCTCCTACATCGTCACATATGGACATTTGACTGTAAGAAAAAGAAACAGTCAATTAGCAGTCAGAAACTTCAGCTTAAAAGCTTTGGCTTCAGCTCGGCACTTACTAGCGTTTCATGTCAGTTAACTCTGATGGTACAGGAACGCTTGGCTTTTCCTACAACAAGAAACATCCTATCAAACTGCCTAGAAAAAACTACGTCGATATTCTTCTATAGATTGAATCACGTGAACTCACCATGACTGAAGTAAGAAGAATAGAAGCAGATTCCTTCTGTTTGCCCGTAACAAATGGATGCTGCAATTGAAAGAAAGCAAGAACATTATGATTTGAAGAATCAAAATATGTGACCTCATTGGATATTATGTACTCTGTTGATTATTCACCTTTAGTAGCTCAGAAGTAGTTGGCCGCATATTTGGTTCCCTGCCAAGACAGGATACGAGGTTTCAGCAGTCCAGAAGACAACAAGCAAGAGAAATAACAAGAATAAAAAAATTCATGAGTCAAAACTAGCTTACTGCTGCAGACACTTGAGCAAAAAATCTTCGGCGTAAGAGGAGAGATTGTCAGGGATTGGAGGATGTGACTTCGTCGTTCCAATGTGGAAGATAGCAGCAATCTGAAAAGAAAATTTGTCCACCGAAATTCAAAAAATAACATTATTCAAAGACGTGAATAATAAGGCATACAAAATAAAGTACCTCTTTATACTGTTGGCTCCAAGGAGGTTTCCCAGTCACCATTTCAATTACTGTACATCCCACGCTCCAAATATCAGCAGAACTGCATACAAAAGCCACAAGTAAGATGAAATTTACTACAAAGCATGTAATCTCATATGGTAAAATACTACAAGTAGTCCTTACAAGCTATGCCCAGTTTGAAGAATAACTTCTGGAGCCATCCAATAGGGAGTCCCCTTCATAGATTTGGCACCCGAAATAGTAGCCTAGAGATAAATCAATTTCTATTAGATCAAAACTTTAATGAAGAATATGTTCCACAAACCACTTGAGCAAGACTAGAAAAACTCAGAGAAGAACTGATAAAAAAGTTGAAGACTGGAAATTGACTTACTAACTCTGCAACCTGTTTGGATGCACCAAAATCAGCAAGTTTAATGCATCCTTGATTATCTACGAGAATATTAGCACCCTGAGAACAGAAGAACCTAGAATGTGAAGGGAAATGATATGTGATATTATAAACACTTTCATAGTACGTTCAGAAATAAATACCTTAATGTCACGGTGCATAATTGCATGACTGTGAAGGTACTCTAAGCCCAAAAGCAGTTGGTTTGTGTATGTCTGAACAACCTGAGTCAATTAGTTTAAAGACATTAGTGACAATACTATTTCAGGAGACCCAAAAACTATTTCCAATTGTGACTTACAGATTCAGGAAAGGGTCCAAACTTCTCCAAGAGTGAAGATATAGATCCACCAGGAACAAATTCAAGCAGGATGTTTAAAGTTTCATCTTCCCTCACCGTGCCTAAATATCTCTAAGCCCCAAAAAGAATGCCTAAGTTAGAAAATAACAAAAACAAAAACCTGCTGGATCTATGAGTATTGCAAGAAGACAACTGTGTAATTGCTTACAACGATATTTGGATGGGAGAGATTCTTGAGAAGCTTAACTTCCTCTTCAAGCTCCTGAATATGAGCCTTATTTGCACCAAAGTAGGAAAGTGATGTAATGAATGAGCTCATTATACTAATCCATTGTAGGGAAAGAAACAAGATCATAGAAACAAAAACACAAGTGGGTTTGTTTGTATACCTGAGTTTTTTCCTTGGATGCACAATTGGATGCAATCAGAACCTGGCAAAGAATAAATTAGTTCATAATCAGGGCAAACCACTCAAAGCCACCAAACTAGTGAAATTGTAACTCAGACTCAGTCAAAGAAAATTAGTAAGTATAACACATACAGGAGCTTAAACCCTATTTAGAGAATCCGTGATTAAGCTTCCAAGTTTAACTACTAATATAGGACTAGTAAGCTTGAGGAGTTCATTAATTACCAATTTCAGTGACCCGAATTTTAATCTTGACCTCAAAATAAAACCCAAAATTTCAAAATCCCAGGCGAAAAACCAAATTCCGAGGCTAAACGAACCTGTTTAACGGCGAGAAGCTCGCCGGAATCGAGATTCATACCCATGTAGACTGTACCGAAGGCACCACGACCAATTAACTGACCTTTCCGCCACCGAATCGGAGGCTTAATTTCTACGGTTGAGTTCATCGGAGGAGGAGGAAGTGGTGGTGGTGGAGAATGAGGTTTAACGAAAACCCTCGATTTGCGGATGCAGGAAGTGATTTTATCAGCGAGAAGAGTAGGAAATGGAGGATGATTCTCTTGGTTCTCATCGTCGGCGGTAGAACGGAAAACCAGTGACCGGCGAACTGATCCGAAGAGATCGTGCATTAGAAGGGTTTATTTGTTTACACTGTTGTTATTGTTTCATCAGGTTGAAGGAATTGAGAGTAGAAGAAGAAACAATTTCAGATTTTCATGAGAATGTGAGAGCGGAAGAAAAGAAGATTCCATTTTCAAAAATTTAATAATTTAAATTATTTAATGGAAACCTATAAATAAATAAAAAGTGAAAATTTGCATATAAACCTTCGTACTAACAAAAGTTTTCAAATAAACCTTGGTGTATACAAATTAATCAAAACAATCCACTTAACAAAATTGATATTTTAGGTTTTTTTTTGGTTTTCCTTGTTAAAATTAATTCCCAAATTGTTCAATACAAAGTCCTAACCTGCCTACAAAAGATTAAAAGAGTTAAAACGGAAGCATTATGAAATCGAAATAATGAGCCAATAGAGACTTGGTTGCATTAGCTGGAACTGGTAAAAAGAGGAGACAGTTCCTCATGGTCCGATCAATCACACGATGGAGGGAGAAAGGGTTGGAGATCACAAATTTGAATACTCGTGCGTTTCGTTCCTGCCAAACATGATAGAGAATAATTTGCAGTAAAATTTTTAGCAGAAGAGTGGAGGGACTTGCTGAGCGATGTTGTAAGTGTTGCATAATCATGTCCAAAGCTGTAGGAGGGTTTGTCACAATCCTGCTAGAGAAGGCCAGCCAAATTTCCTTGGAGTAAGGGCATGAGAAGAACAAGTGTGAGTGTGTTTCAATCTTAGATTGGCATAGAACACATGTTGGAGGGACGTTTAGTCCCCAAGTTAAGAGTCGATCTCTGGTTGGAAGGTGAGCTAGGTTCGCAAGCCACGTGATGAAGGAGTATCGAGGGATAGATTCCTTGAACCATACTGCTTTAGTCCATGGCAATACTGGAGAGGCCGATCTGATGAAGTCCCAGGTGTGTTTAGAGGAGAAAGATGGGCGGAAAATGTCCACTGAAGCTTTCCAAAGATACACATCCTGTCCAAGGGAGTCATTGGGAGGAGGCAAAGAGGACATGATTACCTCATACCTAGCATGAGGGAGATTCCATTCCCCATTGATGCCGCATCAGAAATTGTTGCATCTCGACGCATCCATAGCATTCTCGGACTATATTCACCGATAGCGTTAATTAAGGGACCTAAGCTGGTCTAGGAATCAAACCAGAACCTCGTAGATTTTCCATTCATCATGTCGCAGCGGAGAAGCAAGTGCAACATAGGTCGAAGCCTTAGCCAACTTCTAATAGTTCTTGAAAACCTTGCAGAATCAACAGCTGACCAGAAGTGTACTCGATTGAATACATAATTCTTAAGCCAAGCCACCCATAAGGAGCCTGCACTAGTGAAAAAATTCCAGATCTGCTTGAGCTTAAATACCACTTCATAATCCTCTAAAAGGCGGATACCTAGGCCTCCTTCAAGCTTCAGCCTGCACATATCACACCAAGTGACCCTTGCACCCCGACTAGGTCCAACCTTGTTCTTCCAAAGGAAAGCATAGCAGATGGAATCTACCTGTTTGTAGAACTGCTTAGGGAAAGAGAAAACTAGCTCTAGAAGTTGACCATCCCGTACACAACAGAGGAGATTAGTTGGATCATGCCTTTAAAGGAGAAAGTGAGTGTGGTCCTAGAGTTTATCTTGGTAGTTATTCTCTCTAAAAAAGGCTGGAGATGTCGCATCAAGAGATTCTTGGGAAGTAGAGGCAAGCCAAGATATCTCATTGGAAAGTAGCCAACTGGAATCAGGTGAGTATCCTGCAGCAGGGTAATATGTCCTTTAGAATATCCTGAGACATGAAACTCCAATTTTGCTGAGTAGAGCCCAAGTCCAGACCAAGATTTGAACAAAGACAACAACTCAATAACTGTAGTGACATAAGAGATAGAGCCATCTGAGAAGACTAAGAGATCATCCGCTAACAACAAGTGAGTTAAAGCTGGGTTAGAACATTGGGGGTGATACCTAAAGTCTCCTCTCGCTGCAGCTTTATCAAGGAGCTTAAATAGAACATCCATCATGAGAATAAATAAGTAAGAAGATGTGGGATCCCCTTGGCGGAGACCCTTTTTCCCTTCAAAGAATCATGCAAGTTCTCTATTGACCGAAACCGAAAACTTGGCTGTGGATATGCATTGTAAAATCCAACGTCTTAACCGAATTGGGTACCCTTATGCCTCCAAGATTTTCATTACAAAATTCCAACAGGTTGTGTCGAAAGCTTTTCTGATATCTACCTTAAGCATGCAAGCTTTAGGAGGGTTTGACTTGTCATAGTGTAAGATAAGCTCAGACACCAATAAGACGTGTTCTCCAAGAGATATGCCTTTTAAAAACGCTGCTTGATTAGCAGATATACTCTGCTACAGTATTGGCCGGAATCGGTTAGAGGTGATTTTGGAAATCACTTTGTTGATGAAATTGCAACAACTTATTGGCCTGAAGTCTTTGAGTTTGCAAGCTTTGGGGAATTTTGGATCAAGCGTGATGATGGTGGTGTTGAAGTCCTTTAACAATGAGCCATTCCAGAAGAATTCTGGGATTGTACTAGTGACCAAGGGACCAATAGTGCTCCATGTAGCCTTGAAGAATTTGGTTGGATATCCATCTAGGCCAGGGCTTTTGGATAGGGCCATGGCGAAGACTGTGTTCTTGATTTTCTCATCTAAAACTGGTTTTATAAGCTCAACAACCTGCAAATCAGAGCATCAAAAGGGCAACAATGCTTGCAGATTCGAGACAGAACAAGGAGAAGTGGCAAGGTCTATTTACCCCAATAAGGTATCAAAGAATGAGGCAACATGAGCCTTTATATCTGTTGGAGATGCTATATTCATGTCATCATCAATTTTGAGGATATAAATGTGATTCTTGGTGGTTTGTTGGACAATAATTTTGTGGAAAAAGGATGAATCCCTGTCCCGCAATGTCAGCCACTTAACTCGTGATTTCTGGTGGAGATTCTTTTCCTCAGCAACTATGAGTTCAGTCCATAGCTTTCTTACATTATGCTCAGCGTCCGCAAGAGGTTGAGATGCCTGTGTGATTAATCGTTGATGTAGATTAGAGAGAACATCATTCTGATGCTTGACACGTTCGTATATCCGACTGTATTGAGAGGAATTTAATCTCCTAAGCGCATGCTTAAGAAGCTTGAGTGACCTGAAGAGTGTATTGATAAGAGCCTACAATGTTGTCTAGGTCCCAAGCAGAAGAAACCACTTTAGAGAAGGAGCTGTGATCTGAGATATTAGTGAAGTATTTGAAAGGTTTAACCACAGATCTCCTGAAACTTGGCATGTGTAGCAGATTAGAGTGTGGTCTGATTGCAGTGGTTGGAGGAGCTCTGCAAAAGAATCAAGGAATAGAGAAAACCAATGCTCATTGAAGAAATAGTGATCTATTTTCTTGGCAATAGGGTTGTCTTGCTGATTAATGATCTATATAGTCGATGACTTTCACTTTAGTCAAGATTTTCTTAAACTGTCTGAGATACAATTTGAGAGATTCGTCGAATCCTTGCTTCCAAGACCTCAACTTGGCTGTTGAGGTGTCCTGATTGATGAATAGGGTATACTGTTTCATAAACAGCTCGGCGAGTTAGCTGAAGTTATTTATTGACCCTGCTGACAGTTTGGTAAACGAAGTTAGGGCATCGCCGGTTAGGTTACGGCAAACAGCTGGCAGTAGGCTGTGTCTTCTTAATTAGGATTATAGGTTATGTCATTCATCATGACGTTAAAGGCACTCATGAATTGTATTGGATCAGTTGTCCAGTCGTACAAGGGACACCTTATTCTTGATCCTTGGTTGACCGAGACTCGCTTCTGCCTTGGTGCAAAAGGCGAGTTCTGAGCTTGGGCTAAAACTCTCCCAATCTCTGGTGCTGAGCTAGTAGCCTGATGGAATTGAGACCTCATATTCCATCATCTTGTACACCACTGCTGCGTCCATTGTGGTTGACGCTTGCTATCCTAGTGCGTGTTGAGCTGCAACTTGCGGACTTGGTGCTTCTCAGAATAAATGTCTCTGGATGCTAGAAATTACTCCTTCATCCATCCTGTTATTTTGTGTAGCCGGGAAGCTACCTCCGTTTAGCCGAGACTTAATACTGTCGAGTATTTTTGAGTTTTTTTGGTCATAAGCTTTGTATTGTGTTATCATATTGCGCACCAAGCCTTCAATCAAAGATGGTCCCTGAGGCGGACCAGGGAGTTCAGTAGTCTTACGTGAGTTCTCTCAGTTCTCCACTTGAGTTTGAACAGAGTTCAAAAGCGATCCAATGGGCGGATCGTTGTTTTCTTAGAGATTAGTCTCCCTCCTTTCCGGCGAGTTGATGGTGATTTCGTCTTCCACCATTCTTCTTGTGTATATTCTCTTTGCTCTTAGGTTGAGAATTCCTTCAATGTCTTCCCCCACAGACGGCGCCAATTGTTCGAACCGGGTCTAGCACAAGGTGATTAAACCGTGATTCTGATTAAGGATGAGAAGTTGGGCAAGGATTCCTTTGAGATTTAGTGAGAAAGAGTATGACGCAAGGAATGGTTGACGAATAGGTTTGTATTGCCAATTGAGTGCCAAAAAGCTGATCCCCTTTTTGGAGGATTTGCTCCTCTATTTATAGAACATAGAGGCGATTACAAAGTAGATTGAATAAAGGAAAATATACAAATTTTAAGATTTGATATTATCTAGAAAATTCTAATTAGATTTTCAGAAATTTTCCTTGTCGGAATAGGAAAATTTCCATTTCTTTGTTTGATAACGTGTCGTCTGACTTCCTTCAAGTTTTAGCACGCTTCCGAGAAGGAATTCTTCCAAGTTGACTAGAATATCTGAGTTGAGACTTCGATATTATTTCCAAGTTGAACACTTAGCGTGTTGGGCCTTTGTTTCTCGTAGACCAAAGTAGGATCTCGAATCCACCTCCAACGTGTATGTCACTACAGTCGGATAGCAACTCTTACTAATCATGATAATCGGTGAAATGATGAAATGATAATTTCATTGCATGAATTCATAGTTAATAATTACATATAGTAAAACCTCTATAAATTAATAATGTTGGGACTTTGAAAATTTATTAATTTAGCGTTAATTTATTCATAAATTAATATTATTAATTTATAGTATTTTTAGTTGTTAAAATTATTTTAAAAGGATAAATTGAGACCATTTTTGGGTTAATTTTTTGAAAGTTATAGATTTTATAAATTATGATTAATGACATCAACTATTTTATTTTAACTGCCTAAAATATTATTACAATGAAAATGATACATATTAAAAATTTGGAAACTTAAAGAAATTTTGTTTATTTCTTATGACATGTTATATTACAACATTATAGTTTAAAAATACAACACAGCAACTGTTTTATAGACTTGGACATAGGAATTTTATAATATTTTAATTGAAGGTTTTTTAGGTGCAAAATTTGACTCTCCGCTGGAAGTTTTTTCTCTCAGGTGGGCTTCCCTAGGTGCTCTCAACCTTACTTTTTTTTACCGCACAAAGTATGAAACTTTTTGGTTTTGAAAAAATTTTACCCAACCACTTAGCTTCTTTCCTCTTTTGGTAAATTTTGAGGGTTTTGGAGATACCTTCACGACCATTTTCCGGCGAGGCTAGGCCACCGGAACCCCTCCTCCCCCAACTCGCCCCCGAGACTACGCCCAATGTCTCTTTTCTTCTCAATGGAGCACCGTCACGCTTCAAATGATGCAACTCGTGCCTCTCACTACCACATTGTAAGCAACCTCAAAGCTTAGGAGCAAAATCTTCAACACCTCGGAACCTCAGTCTAACTAAGCTTCTGTTAACCTTTCTCACGTCCGAGAAGAACTTACAAACCTTTGAATTTTAATCTGTAGCTACTCTTTTTTGCAGGAAATGACATCTTACAACACCTCAAAAGGCAAAGAGATAAGCTACGAAAAGGAACCAGCCAGAACTGGTAGAATCAAAATCCAAGAACCCACAAATGACACTCTCATCCAAAAACACTCACTCACTCTGGTTGGAAGACTTACAAAACCCTAAAATGCAAAGAATGTGGTCCCTCATACCATTCCTGTCTGAACACTGGAAAACATCAAGAAGAGCCGTCGAAGCGGACATGGGTCAAGGACTCTTTCAATTCCAGTTTGATAATGAAGCAGATTTGAAGATGGTACTGGAAAATAGACCCTACCATTTCGCTAAATAGATGGTTATTATTGAAAAATGGGAGCCTACCCTCTCCAAATCTTTTCCTTCGAAGATCCCCTTCTAGATTAAGGTTCAAAGATTACCTCTCCACCTCTGGACAGAACCTATAATCAAAAGTATAGGTCAAGACATCAAAAAAGTTGAGAAAGTGGAAGTCTCTACATTATCTGCTAGGGTAAGAGTCACAATCAATGGTCTTTTACCTCTAATCACTGAAGCCACGGTGGAACTCCCAAATGGTGATGAATTACTGGTCCACCTCGCCTGTGAAAGGCTTGAGAAGCACTGCTTCAACTGCAAGAGTCTCAGCCACAAACAAAAAGATTGCAATACAATGCAAGAGCGGGCAACAAAGCTGACCATGACCAGGTCTCAAAACCATCGGGATGGATTCCCTGAAACCTATCCCCGGGACATACCGAGATCACCGCATCATGATAAAGGCACCTGCTACTCATCTCACAGCTCATATCAGAGAACTTTAGAGCACAGTAGGAGAATCCTATCTAGTGAGAAAGGGCCTTACCGATCTCAAAGGCTACACTCTGATAACAGATCCAGATATGAACTCTACCACTCCCCAAGAAAGCATGTATCAACCAGGACTCAACCAGAATTAGTATGCAGACCAAAAGAGCGATCACCCGCGGGAAAGAAGTACACACTGACATTCTTACAACTCTGCTAGATGTGACAGAACAAGCGGTGAGAGCCTTACCCAATGGCTCCTCAGAATTCAGAAGGAAAACATCCCCCACAGTAGTCACTCAAAGAATCCTAGACACCTCCCTAAGTGAATTAAATGAGTATATTACCCAATATGCAAACTGTGTGGACCCAAATGAAAGTGCTGCAAGAAAGGAACGTGTTAGAAAGGCACAAGAGGAAGGACTTTTGATAAAACTACAACTGCTATGGCAAATGCAAAGATGCTCCTGATTACTAATGGTGAAACTGATCATGAGGAAGAACACTCTTCCCCAACTAGTGAATTTAGAGCTTCAGTAACAACAAGACTTGGACCACAAATTCAACAGCTTAACCTTACAGAGCAGCTATCTCCGGCAGAAAATAATAGAGTACCAGTAGCAGCAAGACTTGGACCACAGATACAAATGTCTGTTCCTCCGGAAAATGAGCAATCTAACCTATATGATCTCTCTGAGAACACAACCAGGATACCAGTCATGCTTAGACTTGGTTCAACTTTAAACCAACAACGAGATTATGCTGAACACAAGACAGCAAGGCCAAACAAAAGAAAATTAGGAAGACCACCCTTAAGAAAAAAGATCCAAGTTAGTCCAAAAAAATTTGCTGGTGTGAGCTCAAGATGAAGGAAGGTACTCCAAATCCAGTACTCACCTCGAGTATCAAACCCTTCTCCACGAAGGATTTAGAGCAATATAAGTACTCAGGAAACTTACCATTCTCAAGCTGCTATCCGAGAAACAGGTGAAACGTCTACTGCAAGAAGGCTGCAAAATAAAAGTAATAATGAAATCATTAGACGAGCTATGGATCTTAAAATCCCCCAAAGCCCTCTTCCTTAACAATGGTGAGCTGGAACTGTCAAGGACTGAGGAATTCACTGACAGTCCGGCGAGTAAAGGAAATGCGAGCCAGCATTCTCCCTGATATCTTCTTCCTCTCGGAGACAAGGAACTCTGACTCCCAAATCCTTAAATTACTGCACTGGCTGGATTTTGAACACCATATTTTCGTCCCACCTGGACCCAGAAATGGAGGAGGGTTGGCCCTGTTTTGGGAGAAGGATGTATCTGTTGACATCATCTCAGCAAATAGTAATCTGATTGACACAAAAATCACTTTCAAAACAGAAACTTTCTTTACAATGTTTATGTATGGTGAACCAAATGCTACAAATAGGAAGACACAATGGCTCAGACTGTCAAATATATTGGAAGTAAGATGAGGACCTTACCTTATAACGGGAGACCTTAATGAGATAGCAAACAACGCAGAAAAACAAGGAGGACCTCCCATATCCGAGAAGTCCTTCAAAGCCTTCAGGAGTTTCATCTCCAGCAATGACCTTTATGATATCAAATTCTTGGGTAATCCTTTCTCGTGTAGAGGTTACAGGCATAATTTCTTGGTTAAATGCAGACTGGACAGATCACTCGCCAATGGTGAATGGATGGACAAATTTCCAAATGCCCGATGTGAGTACCTAAGCTTTGAGGGCTCAAACCATTGACCCATTGTAACCTATCTCTCACAAGGCAAAAGGAAAATAAAAGGCCTATTCAGGTATGACAGAGGTTTAAACAAAAAGAAAGAGGTGCAAAAACTCATACAACAAAACCTGGAAAACAAATGAGAACGCATCTCTTGAAGAGAGGTTAAAAAGCTGCACGCATGAAATCATCTCCTGGAAAAAGCGACAACGCCTCAACAGCAAGGAACAAATCAAAGAAAACAAGAAAATCCTTGAGTTTGAGATACCTCACCTATGGCCAAATGAAAGCATAATCAAAGAGGTTACAACAGAATTGAAAGAAGTGTATAAAAAAGAAGAGGAATATTGGAGACAGCGAAGTAGACAAAACTGGCTCAAACTTGGAGAAAAGAATACTAGCTATTTTCATGCAGTTACTAGAGGAAGAAGAGCCACAAATCGCCTAACTGTAATTGAGAATGAAAATAGAGAAGCATATTATGAAGAGGAGGAGATTACAAGGGTTATAACAGATTTCTACACAAGTTTATTTACCTCAAAGGCCATGATAAGGGACAACTTGCTGGAACAAATTCTGGAACCGAAGATTGATGTGAGCACAAATGAACGCCTAATTGCAATGCCAACAGAGACTGAAATTAAAGAGGCAGTCTTTTTAATCCACTCGGACAAAGCCCCAGGTCCGGATGGATTCTCGGCCAGCTTCTTCCACCAATACTGGCCTGATATTGCTAATGTGATTAAAGAAGAGATTGATCAATTTTTTATATCTGGTTGTATGACGAGAACTTTTAATCACATACTTGTACGATTGATACCAAAAATTGACAATCCAAAGCAAGTTTCAGATTACAGACCCATAGCGCTTTGCAGTGTCATCTACAAAATCATTGCAAAGATACTAACAAAAAGGCTTCACTCAACGCTGGGATCAATAATATCTGAAAACCAATTTGCATACGTACAAGGAAGAGCCATATTGGACAACATTCTAATTACACATGAGATGATGCATTACCTCAAGCATTCAAAAAGGAAAAAAACGCCCTCATATGGTGGTAAAGGCCGATATGAGTAAGGCCTACGACCACCTAGAATGGATTTTCATAGAGGAGGTAATGACTAGGCTGAGTTTTCATCACAAATGGATAAAATGGATCATGGCATGTATATCTACAGTGTCATATTCCTACCTAATCAATGGCTCAACAAGAGGGAAGGTTCAACCAACACGAGGAATCCGTCAAGGAGACCCTCTATCACCCTATATTTTCATAATTTGTGGAGAAGTCATATCCGCTCTATGTCGAGAAGCACAAAGAAGGAAACTATTTACCGGTCTGAAAGTAGCACGCCATAGTCCAGCCATTAACCATCTACTATTCGCGGATGGTACAGTCTTTTTGTGTAGTTCTGATCCGAAAGCTGCACAACGCTTAAGGAAATCCTTAAAACCTATGAAAACCTCTCTGGCCAATTCATAAACAAAGAGAAATCATCAGTAACCTTTGCACCTAAAACAAGCATCAACACAAGGACAAAAGCTAAAAGGATCTTAGGCATTCATAAGGATGGCGGATCAGGTAAATATCTTGGCTTACCCGAAAGCTTTGGAAAGAAGAAAAGTGATATTTTCAGCTTGATTGTTGAACATATTAAACGCAAAGCAACCAGCTGGGCTTCCAAAAAACTATCACTGGCCGGAAAACTCATTATGCTGAAATCTGTCCTCTCTGCAATACCTACCTACACAATATTGAGCTTTAAGTTAACAAAGCACTTGTGCAAAAAGATCCAGTCAGCCTTCACAAGGTTCTGGTGGGATGCAAATAGTGAAAAAAATAAGATTTATTGGGTATCTTAGAAGAAACTTACGAAGAGAAAAACAGATGGAGGATTAGGCTTCCGAGAAATTGAAGCCTTTAACATTGCTATGCTGGGGAAGAATTGTTGGAGACTCCTGGAAAATCCACAATGCCTTCTTGGGCGCACTCTACTAGGCAAGTACGCTCATAACTCTACCCTCCTGGACTGTACACCAACTCAAAATGTGTCATATAGTTGGAAAAGCTTGCTGATGGGTAGAGATTTAATCAAAAGAAACATCGGTAAAGTAATTGGTAATGGTCTCGATACCTATATATGGCAAGATAATTGGCTGATCACAACTGAAGAAAAAAGACCCTTTAGACCAGCAAACAAGGAACAATACCACTTGAAAGTCGCAGACCTCTTTATTCCAAACTCCGTAGAGTGGGATCCAATCAAGATAACCACACTACTCTCGAGTTATGAAACTGAAATTCAATGCATCAAACCAAGCCGTCAAATCACAAGACAAATCAATTTGACTCCACACAAGATCAGGAAAATACTCTACAAAGTTAGGCTACTATACATGCCTAGAAGAATCAACACGTCAAGAAAATGCAACACATGGACGAGAAGAACATGATTGGAATAAGCTCATTTGGAGAGAAAAATTGTCACCAAAAATGAAAATGTTCCTTTGGAGAACTCTACAGAATACACTACCTGTAAGGGAAGCTCTGGCATCTCGTCATATCCCATTGTCCCAACCATGCCAACGTTGCGGAGAAGAAAAAACACGAGAACACTTGTTCCTACGTTGTGATTGCAAGATCAATCTGGAACTTAGCTCCTCTCTTCCCCAAATGTGACCCGGATCAAGTCCAAACCATCGATCAATGGATTCACCAAGGTAAAGTCTTTAAGTGCTTACCACCATGTGGAATCAACTCTGGTCCTCTCCTACCATGGATCTTATGGTCAATTTGGGTCGCAAGGAACAAACTGGTCTTCGAGAACCTACACATCAAACCAGAAGAAGTAATTACAAAGGGAATAAAACAGCACAAGAATTGTATTCAGCCCAAGAAATTGACAAGATCCAAACCAAGCGATCTCATCATACAGTGCAAAACAGAACCAAAGATCCAGGCCTTACTTGTTTCACAAATGCAGCTTGGTCTTCAGGTTCATTAAAAGCTGGCCTCGGTTGGTGTTTCAAACAGGCTGATGTTTCACTTATCTCTCAGGATAACTTGGCATCCGACTTCACCACCTCCCCATTAATGGCCAAGGCGTTAGTAGTGAGAGAAGCCATCTCGCGAGCCATCTCACATGGTTTCATGGAGCTAACGATTGCTTCAGATTCTCTTTCATTGATATAAGCCATTAACGACAATGAATCGATCAAAGAAATTCATGGAGTCCTGGAAGACATTCAAAGTCTTTCTCTTTCTTTTAATTGCATTTACGTCGAGCATATCTACCGTAAAGAAAATTTGATGGCCAATTCCTTAGCAAAACAGGCGTTGGCCAAGGCCCACTCAATTGCTGTAACATGATTTTCTTATTAATGAATTTTCAGCCAAAAAAAAAAAAAAGACTTGGACATAGGAAAAAGATTATTTTAAAAAAATCATACTATAATATATCAACTTATTTAAATATATATATATATATATATAATATATAAATTTTGATGATTATTAATTTATAATATTATTGAAACTATATTTTTACATAAGGGTTTCAAAATAATTATTATCTTATTAATTAATTAAATTTGATCAAATTTTACACTGGCCCGACTTGGGACCATGTAATTTTATTATTTTATTGAAGTTATTAATTTATCGAGTATTAATTTATAGAAGTTATACTGTACATAGAAATGTCAAAATTATACCATGATGAATTTAATCGTTCTAAAATACAATAATGTTTTACATCCTTAATATTTGTAGGTTTAAAAAAGAAAATATATATTAAACTAGATGACATGCTATGAACGAAATTTTTTTTGTAAAGATAATATGAAATTTTTTTAGTTATTTATATTTACTTATAATCTTATATGTTGTATTATATATATGTATATATATATATATATATCTCATGTCTTGTATACCAAAATTTGGATTAATAGTATAAATAAATACAGTAGTACGATAGTATATCTTTAATTTTGGATTAATATATAGTATTACTTACATATTAATTATAAATACCAAAATGACTAAATTATTTATCTTTTGTTTGATTATATATATATATATATATTATATGTTTTTGTGTTTATTTTACATTTATTAGTATTTTTTTGTTGTTTGACATGTTGTCTTGGATATTTGATGTTTATTTGAATTTGAATGAAATTTTAACTTTTATATAGTTAAATATCAATTATTTTATAAAGAGTGTAATTAGTTTATATATATATATATATATATATTAAATTTTGACTTAAAAAATATCTAAACATACAAATTATGATATACAATTATCTATCAATTTTTTAACATATTATGATATACAATTCGGTAAAAACTTATATTTTTAATCATAATATGATTCATTCTAACTTACTAATAAGTTTTTTTCTTCACATTTCAATAAATTTTTTCATCCTAAAAATATATTCATGTCAAAATATTATTAGGAATATTGATATAGAAGATATCATTATACTGAAAACTGATGATTTTAGAGGAATTTCATCAAATGTCCTTTTTAAGATGTTCCATTTTCAAAAATGCATCTTCCCTTTAAAAATGAATCAAAGCAAAAATATATTTTTGAAACAGAATTTGGTTAGAGGGGCATTTTTAAAATTCTGTCATAATTTTACCATATTATTATAACACATAACTATTACAAGAGTTTTACCAATTTCGGAGGTAAAAGTCTTTCACAAAGGTAAGATTTGAACTTTTATTCTCCATTGTTTAGAGGATTTCAAAGAAAAATATCGTTTAAACGACATTATGAAGATACGATTAGTTTCAAAAAATATGAGTTTTTATTTTTTTCGTCAATCAATTAAATAAACCAACACATTCGATCATTAGATTTAGCTTTAGTTAATTAATTTAGGAATATCTTATTAGTTATGAATCATATATGTAGGAAGAGTAAATGTAAAACATCTCAAATTCTATATATAATCGAAAGTCATTAAATTTTTGAATAATTAATATGTAGTACGAGTAAATATAAAATATCTCATATCCTATATACATTCGAATATCAGTTAATCGTGTATTTAATCATATTTTGTACCCTATATATATATATATATCTTCTATATAATAAAAGGCTAATATGATTTGAAGTCACGTGTTAGATTTTAAATTTCGGACTTATTCAGATTGTTACTAGACAAACTTGCGTTATTATTTTTATTATATTATATCCGAAAATCCACTTTTATAAGCCATACGAAATTCTATTCTATTATTTTCGAATATTCTTTTTTAATATTCTAATTTTTAAAACCTATTTCACTTCTATATAAAGTTTTGATTATCATCATTTTTTCGGAATGACCATTCTCTTTTATGGTTCTCTCCATATTCATAATCTTCCATCATGGTTTCTAGGTAAATTTTGTTTATATGCTTTTCTAGATTTCTTATTCTTTTGTTGTAATCAATTATACTATTCTTATACTTTCATATCATTTCCTTTATAGACGTATTTATGCTCCAAGACCCTAAAGAAACTCAAGGTTAATAAAATTTTTAAGAATTCAATACATATCATTGTTTTTGTATACGAGTTTCATATAATCATTTAACATAAAAAACAAAATGGTTTGCTCTAACATACAACTATTGTTTTTTTTGTCAGATTAATGTCTACTAATCATAGGAACACACCAAGACCATTTGGATATATGTACAAGGTTTATTTGATGAGAGACATGAATCCAATGTTAAAACTATTGTATGGTACAACACTTCACATCTTGCGAATGGGAAGACGATTTGTTGAAGTTAGAATTATTTTTGGTGATAGAGTCGGTGATATTATATTCTTAGATCAAACCGAACTATGGAATTCTTGCGTATGTTTGTGGTGATTTCCTAAAACGTATCTTTATGGTTATCTTACATGTATTTTTTTTATTTGCATAAAATAATAACGCTATGTTTTGATTGGGCAATTTTTTAATTCTCATCGTATCATTCTAAATCATCTATGCTTATGAATTATTTATTCTATACAAGAAACCTAGAACCAGAAAAAAATATATATGTGGTAAATTATTTTACATTGATTCATCATTATAAATTATAAATCATGTATAATAGTAACCTTTTATAACTTCTTTTTGTTTATTATTTTTTGGTCCCAAACTTTTAAAGTATATATTAAGATAATTAAATGAAGAATAGAAACATTACCCAAGATACAGTAAATTTTTTTTAGTTTACAGATTTCAAATATAATAAAATTTTGTAGTATAGTGTTTTTGATAAAAATTTGAAAATTTCAGAATATTAACAATCTAGCATTTTTAAATTTT
Organism: Lepidium africanum; assembly: GCA_900406405.1. NCBI lineage: Eukaryota > Viridiplantae > Streptophyta > Magnoliopsida > Brassicales > Brassicaceae > Lepidium > Lepidium africanum. The sequence continues at coordinate 20,905 of OVAX01002540.1, forward strand.
AATACCGATATCACTCTTTTAAGTATGTACTCTTGAAATTCAAATTATTCTACTATATTCCCTTTTGGTAACAATTTCATCTTATTGTTAAACCCTAAAAAAAAAAGATAATGCGAAAATTTACGACTGTATCAATAATATAACAACAAATTTGCAGACTAATTTTATCAACAATTACAACCTTATACATTTTTTTATAACAATATGATAACAAACTTTTTTTTTGATATCAATTATATAAAAAACTAAATTTGAAAACCTATTTTGGATAATCATATGCTAGCTCACTTAATTAAGTATTCGAGTATATCAATATTGATAACAATATATTCGGAAAATTTTAATTTAAATCCATTAACGATAGAATATTCCTATGGCATAATATATGATATCATCTTTGATTATGTATTTTGACTATTTTAAAAACCATATTCACGCTAGCTTATTTTTACGTTTAAATCTCTCCCCCACCTCTATATAAACTTAACCTAACACAAAGCTAAAACCATCAAAAATCGACTGAACAAAAAACAAAAATTCTTTATTCATTCTTGAAAAAATGACTCTTCATTCTCTTTCACTGCTTAAACCAATCATTCGACTTTGGAAACTCTACACAAAAGAGTATGGACAAACCATTGAGATGGTTTTGCTTGATGAACAAGTAAGTATTTTTTTTTCTCAATCTTGCTTACAATTTATATTTTTTCGTGTTTTTAACATAAATTTTTTTTGTTATTTTCAGGGGTTGAAAATTCATGCAACTGTAAAGAAAGATCTGATTGGAAAATTTGGTCACTTTTTGAAAGAAGGGGATTCGAAAATAATTTCTAATTTTAAAGTTTCTGAAGCAACTGGTTCTTGGAAAACTACTTCTCATAAGTTCAAAATCTCATTTCTCTATATGACTTCAGTAAGGGCAACTGATCCTTTGTCAAGTAATTTATTTGGTTTCGAATTTGTAGATTTCAATAAATTACATGCAGGTGATCTTGACCAAAATTGTCTTATTGGTGAATTTTCTAGATATATAGTTGTATTCAAATTTTTATAATGACTATTACTTGCATCATCATCGAATTTGATTACTATTTTAAATTTTTATAAATTTTGTTATATTCTGTATTTTTATTTCTAACTATAAATATATTTTTATAGATGTCATTGGAAAATTGTTTAATCCTCATCCTATCATTGTAACTCAGTCTAATGGAAAAGAAACCAACGAATTCATTTCTAGCTTCGTAATGCTGAGTAAGTTTTTCAAACCTATTTTAATCAATGATTTTATTTGAAAATATATATGTTGTCACTAAAATCTATCATATACAGTGATGCTCAAATTGACTATGTACTTTGGGAAAAATATGCTGAAATTCTCCATGAAAAGATCTCAGTAGAGTATACTAATCAAACAATTGTTGTTATGCAATTTGCTAAGATTAAAGTATTTAGAGGTAAACTATTTTTTAATTCCATTGATAAAAATTCTCTTCAAATATGGAATTTATCAATTTTATTCTAATGTCTAAATTTTTAATAATGCAGATGAAATATCAGTCTCTAATGCGTTTGAATGTACTTGATTTTGGGTTGATAATGAAACAATACCTGAAGTATTGGCATGACGAACTAAGTAATTATTTTGAACCTTGAAACATAGAAATGACAATTGTTGTTGTAATCTTATTTTTATTATACTCACATTTTTCGTATATTTTTTTTCATAATAACATTATATGTATGCTATTTTTGTTTTTATAACTATCTGAATATTTTATTTAATATTGTTAATTGATGATTATTATTTTGATCCCGTTTTAGCTCCCTGATGATAATTTGCAATTGGTTTTACCTTCACTCGACTTATCTGAAGATTCTCAATCAAATGTTCCTGGAGAATTTTTTAGGTGTTATCCTAAAAAAATACTCTACGAACTTGCCAATACCTCCAATGTAAATTAAATATATTTTTTTGAGAACTTTGTTTGTTATATATATCTTCTCTATACATGTTAATAATTATACATTCATATATCTTAATGTAGATTGGATCATATGTCCTTATGGTTTATATTCGGATCATATGTCCTTATGGTGTATATTCGTGACATTGATTACGATTATGACTGGTGCTATTTGAGTTGTAAAGTTTGCAACAAGAAAGTATTTCCTATTGATTGCTATGAAGGAAATAATGATGATACAGTTCAGGTTTTGCAAAATCGAGTCTGGTATTGTAACAATTGTAATTCAAATGTTACTGAAGTGGTTCCCAAGTAAGTTAATTTTTTTTGCCTTCTAAACATCTTTTATATATATCATATTTTTTCTTATCTCCTATTTGGTTTTCATGTATACTTAATGTTATATAGGTTTTACATTTTTGTGAAAGTTAAAGATGATACTGGCGAATCAAGATTCTTAATGTTTGATCACATTGCGCAACAAATTGTTAATTGTTCTGCATCCAAGTTAGCTGAATCTGTTGGAAAGGTAAATAAATTATTTTTGTAACTTAAAATCGTTTACAAATATGTCAATTATTTATTAGATGGTCAATACAAACATATGTTATATATATTTGGTTGTAGATTGAGAACCCTGAAAAGTTTCCAATGGCCATTACTAACTTGATTGGAAAAAGCTTCGTATTTGTTGTTGCTCTTGAAAAGAAGCATCTTTCAAAGAGTCATGATCATACCTATAAGGTAAATCAGTTGGTGAACAAGGTTGAGCTACTAAAGGAATTCAATGAGACAGAATCCTCTTTCGTAAGTTTATTTATATTGTTGTCCATACACGAATTAGAAATATGCTATCGTTTAAACATAGATAATAACATGCCATCTTTTTTGTTACTAGGTACCTTCTTTGATAGTTAGTGAAGAAACAATTGATGATTCAATAAAAGAAGGCTTTGAGTCACCACATTCGAAAAGGAAATCTCCAGAAACTACAGAATTTAAAGATGAGTCTAATGATATGTCCAGCACAACAAAGAGCTTGAGGCGCAAAAAGATTAAAATCGAGAAGCCTTGATCTTGAAATTTTTGAGTTATTTTAAATTTACGTTATTCATTATGTTTGATATAATTTCTTTATTCATTATATAATAAAAGTTTCTTTTGGTTTTTCAGTTTTGCAAATCTTACTTATTTATTTGTTTATTTAGTATAAATATGTTTTTTGTTTGAATTTATTTTAGATTTGTAGCTTTGTATAACAAACTTACTGATCACTTGCAATCTTATTTTTCTTAAATATACAATTCTCTGTGAATGAATATATTACTCGAAAATTTCAAATGAGAAGTTATCTTAAACCAAATGAGTCTACAATTTGTTTTGAGTTGATGTTAGTAAATGCTAAGACCAAACCTTTATGTTATGATAACAATTCGAAAAAGAAGCATTACAACAAGGACAAGCACAGTTATGGAGAAAATGAAGACATTGAAACTTTAATAGTGTGTAATATTTTTTTATGGAGTAATGAAGTTCATTGTTTACTGGATAGAAACTACTTATTCAATGATCCATTTCCAAGTTTTTTTTTCTAATATTTTTTTCCTTTTTTCTGTTATTATTCCGATTAAGTTTCTTATTTTTTTGTTACACCTTTTGTATTCTAAAGTTTAGTTAAATTAATTTCTTTCATTTATTTAGTATGCTATCATTTTGTTATTTATCTCAAAAACAGTGATTATAACTTTGACATAATTATTTCACAAAGATTATAAAAATATAGCATATTAACTTTGTTAACAGTGTAAAAGGATTTCCAAAAACATTGACCATTTTTCAAATTATATTAGCTTAATCATATATAAAAGAATTTATTTATTCTATAATTTCAAATCCTTTTTTTGTTGTCAACAAATATTCAAAATCCTTTAATATATGTATGTATTTTTTGTTTCAATTCAAGTTTGTAGTTTTGTAAATTATCGCATATTCACTTGGTTTGTTAATTGGTTGTATCTTATGAAAGTTTGTAGGTTTTGGAAACAACAAGTTAACACATAATGATAACACAAGTTAGATGAAAAACCATTAATATAATACAAAAATTTTACTTAATAAGCATAGAAATTGTCATTCTTGAGTCATTACACCAAAAAAACTTTGTCAAGTTATAACATCTGAATTCAAAATATGAAATTACATACCAACTTAAACTAAGGTAATATAAAACGGAATTGATATCCCACAAACATATTTCACATGCTTCGGAAATTGGCTCATCAATGCCATTATCAACATCATCAAAGCATTCAAAGAACTCAACAACCAAAGAAAATTCTCCATTGCATGCACATACGCCTCTACCATAAGATTGTGAAAGAAGGCTCAATTGGTTTGCTCCATGAATACTAAGTCCTACCTCACCAAAGCACACAATTTGTCGTAGATGAGCTAGATATTGCAATGTTGTTGCCACCGTTGACCTTAATAGCTTTCTTCGAACACTGTACCCTTCTCTTTTTGTGTTTTCTCCAATACATACTATCGTTAGTCCATAAACAAGATGTGCCTCTGGAATCCCAAAGTTGCTAGCTTTAAGTAACTTATTCAAACCATCTTCTTGAAGATCATTAACAAAGTAGTTTCTAACTCTAGTTCGGTATATAGCTTCAATATTTTCTATTCCACATAGCCTATCGTAGAACATATTGAAAATGTTTTCGTTAATTCCCATTAGATAGAAAGGCATGTTACCTAAAGCAAGCTTCCTTTGCACTTCGTCTCTTTCACACATCTCTTTGAATTTTTTAGCAACAAGCTTCACATTTGTGATCGCATGAATCCCATCGGGTGCACATTTCTCGGTTAGAATCTCATTGGCTAACATTAGCAAATTTGTAGTGGAATTTGATTTTCTCTGCAAAAAAAAAAATCAAATAAATTTAGTAATAATATTGATTATATATACTATGTTTATTAATAACAACGTTAAAGATTATGAGAAAAAAAAACCACAAAAAACATATTATATTTGAGTCTTCGATAAATCCATTGTTGTTTGTAAACAACAAAAGCAACAACTATAATTCAACTTAGTTTTGGGAATCAACAAGATTGTTAGGTTTTTTAGTTTCTAAAACCTAACTTTAAACATTACTTGATCTTCTAACTATATAAATTTTGATTTTATAATAAATGTTTTTTAAAATTAGCCCTCTATACAATTCTTGATTATTAAAGACAAGCGTTTACAAATTACGGTACCTTATTAGAAGATGAACTTGAACTTCCATCTCCTTTCATCTACGAAAAGATAAATATGTTTTATGAGAATTTATATGAATATATACATGCAAATAAACCGAGTTTGAAGATCAAAATTGGAAAGATTTATCGTTACCTTTTTGTTTTAGAAGAATTCTGCAACTTCTCTTTTTGTTTTTTACTATGAAACTATATGAAAACTGCTTAACAATGGCGGTTTATAAGAGATTTGGAAGAATATATCGAGATGTGTAATGAGATGACGGTTAAGAAGAAGATCTTTTGTTCAAATATTGGTTAATCTAAAAGATTTTCTACCTTATAATCATTATATCACTTACCAATAAAGTAAAGTAGCTATTTCACAATTTAAATTTAAATCATATTTTTTTATCGCAAAATTTAAATCATATTTTATTATACAGTTTCTTTTTATTTCATTTTTTATGATTATCAAATTTTTTTTAGCTTAATCATACAAACTGAACACACAATCGGATTAATTATTTATTATTTTGCAAACAATAATTCGAATTCCCTTTTTTTTGGTCAGTAATTTGAAATCCTTTGAAATAGATTACAACATTATAATCTAGATCATTTAATTTGATTATATGATTATATTGTAAATTTAGTATTTAAATGAGCAAATCTAATTATTATCGGTCTTTTACTTATTTTATATATTCATATCTTTTTATTTATATTTTACAAAGAAACTATATTCATTTCTTAGAAAAAAAGAGAGAAGTTACAAATTGACTTGCTGGAAAAAATTGTTCTTGGAATAAAAAAGCATGAAGAATAAAAAGTCTATATGCTATGATATAGATACACAAGAGTTACTATCAAAATGACCAAAAGGTGATATTTTTTATGTGATCGTAATATTTAGTTCGAAAATTGTCTTAATTACAAACATTTTAAAAACGATTTTGTATGAAGTAATCTTATTATTGGAATGTTTATCCTGTTCTATGTAGGGAATAATGGATTATCAACATCTTCATCGAATTATGCATCTCAATCCAATGATCAATCAAGCTATCAGAAAATTTTGAGAAAATTTTCAGGAAGGGATCACAATTACATGGCAATTACATGGCATATCAGTAAAGTATTGTAACAAAAGAATTCGAATCACAAACTCAGATTGTAAAAAATTTATCAATCGGTAATTTATTTGTTCCAATAAATATCTCTTATATTTTGAAATGTAGATAGTATATTCAATTGTTTATATTTCGATGCAGGGAATTACTCTTTCAATGTTTACATTTTCTCACTAAAACATTATGATTTTGAAGTTTGAAGCTCTTTTGTGGGCCATGACATGTTTTTGGGGCTTACAAATATTAGAAGTAGAATTCTTGATGGACTGCTCAGAACTGGTCAAGATGATAGAAGATCGACTGGTGTGTCCAGTTTTTAGCCCTTACCTAGATGATATTTTGAGGCTCAAAAGTTCATTCCGGCTCTAATTCCATGTGCTCTCAACTACAAGGCAAATTTCTTAGCTCGTTCTGTGCAAGGTTTAGATAGGAATTTTGCTTTTGTTAATGATGTACTCTCACATTGGTTACAGTTCCTTAGAAATTGAAGTTAAGTTGACAAAGAAAAAATATTATGATTTTAATGATTATAATATTACAATGATCTATCTAATTAATATTATTGAGAAAAAAAAGTTTATACGAGAAATATAATCTATAGTCTATTTCAATTGTATTTGATATTATTATATAGTTATAAAATAAATAGATACATAATTAGTATTTTCTATTATATCTATAAAAATGGTTGAATTTTAATTCTTAGGTATAAGCAACAATACCTAAAGTATATAATAATTTATTTCATATATCTAAATTATGATAATTTAGCTAATTGTGGAAAATCAAAATTTTGTTATATAGTATTTAGATGTTTCAAAAATTGCATCAATAAAAGAAAAATTCATAACAACATATTTATCTTTTGTTTCAAAAATATAGTCTTATGTAGATAATTATACATCATATTTCTATATTATATCACAAATATATGAAAACAAAAAAAATTTTAAACCATAAAAGTTTTTAATTATATATATATTTTTTGAAATAATATCTATAATTCTAATTATATCCTTAGGTTCATTACTATTTATTAATATTAAATTATTTACTCTTTGAATATATTTGAAAAAATAAATTTGAATATACTTAAAATAATGTGATAATCGTAACTTCCACTAAACCCTAATTGTTTATTATAAATAGATCTAATTTTTATTGCTTTCTATCTTAGTTTAGTTTTTTTTTTTTTTTTTTTTTT
>OVAX01002541.1:0-26607 GCA_900406405.1 Lepidium africanum
AAATTATATATATATATATATATATATATTAATAAAATACAAATACAGAATAATTTTTGATCTTTGGATTTGAAATGTGGAACAATCTTGTTGATTAGTAAAACCCAACTTTATATAATAGGATATATATTATGATAAAATATCAAATTAATAATAGTAAAAAAATAGAGATACATTTAATTTTAAGTGTTTACCTTTTTTTACTTGTGCGTCTTGAATGTGTGAGATATAAAACGAAAGAGAAATAATTAAGTTGGAGAGAGCTAAAAAAGTTGGAGAGAGCTGATAAAATCGTATATGTGTTTATATATATATATATATAGCAATTAATATTCACAATTCCATTTTACATTAGTATTATGATTATATATAAAAATAAATATTTAGGAGATATTTAGATATTTATTTTTTGTTAGGGTTAGGATAATGATAAGATATATATCTTAAAGACTAATCTTAGTATATAATAACTAATGCCATTAATCTTATTATATAAAGAATAATGTTGATAATTATTTTTAAATATAACTATGTTACCAATATAATAAAATATTTATAATGTCGAGGCTTAGTAATGTATATAGATTTATATTTATCTACTTATAATATTTATTTTACAATTAAAAATAGATTCAATTATTTCTAATTCTTTTACTGAATTTAGTTTTCTTTTTAGAATATCAAATGATTATGATATAGTTAATTATTTACTATTCATTTTCATATTCGGATTTTACATAATAGGATTTCAAATAAATAATATTTTATGATGTATATATGATTATCTTCTGTTTTTATTTTTAGTTTTTTTTAAATATAGCACTAAAATTTTTATGATCGTTGGATTTGACACGTTGAAGAATCTTGTTAATTAGTAACTTTGAGAAACCTTACTTTATATAAATAAGATATATATTTATCTACTTATACTATTTATTTTATAATTAAAAATAGATTCAATTATTTCTAATTTTTTTATTGAATTTAATTTTCCTTTTAGAATATTAACATTATTATTTTACGATACTAATATAGTTAATTTTTTTTCTTATAAATGGTTTTATAATATAGTTAATTATTTATTATTCCTTTCTATATTAGGATTCAGTTCCTTTATACAATAGGATTTCAAATAGAAAATATTTTGTGATATAGATATGATTAGTTTCTTTTTTATTTTTAGTTTTTTTTAAATATATCTGTAAAAATTTTATGATCGTTGGGATTGAACATGTGGAAGAATCTTGTTAATTAGTAACTTTGAGAATCTATATATACTCAAAGTACATATTTGTGGCTTCTTAGGCTATCCACCTAAACAATTTTTTCACTCCTTTACTTTTGCGCCACGCCAACACCATGCTTCTTCATTCTTTTGTTTTCTTGCCACGTCAGTACCTTATTTCAATAAAGTTTTGAGAATATGTTCACGCATAAACATCTCACCTTCTCTCTCTATTTCTCAATTTCACCATATTTATTGAATTTTCAAAAAACATTTAATTACCACCGTTTCTTTCCAAAACCTTCTACTTCATCCACTACTCACCCCATTTTCTTATATTAAATTCTACTGAAAAGTTCTATTTACATGCCAAGAACCCCTTCCAAAACTAATCTTAAGTCTAAACCACAAATATTCTAATCACTAACTATCTACGACCAAAAGTTATGGAAACAGAAAAGTCTTCCTCCCAACCACTCACTATAGACATTATTAAACCACAAATGATAATTTTGGAATGAAGAAGTATTAGTCGCCTCCTCCATCATTGGGAAGCTTGGAATTTCAAAAAGGGTTTAGGGATTCGTATGACTGGTTGGTTGTTGCTACAATGCTTCTTATATGCCAACTCATGTTGCAGGTTTGGCAATAGTGTTGGGAAGTGCACATGTCAAATCCTTTGTCATTTGACTAGTTCGAGGTTGACCGCTGATACAACCTTTCGTTCGTATTTCTTGATCAACCTTATAGCGTCGTCACAAAACTGTAATCCTCCCATGATCCACTCGTGGAGACCCTTGTTCGTTGGTCTCTTCATCTTGTTTCTGCCGTTTAGATTTTTCTGTGGCGTTTCTGTTTGGCTTCTCGCAACTCGGCTTCTTTCCGTTTTTGCGCTTTAAACTTTTGTGTCTCTTCTTCTGAGATACTTAACTCACATTTGCTGAACTTTTCAGCAAGTAGCTCTTGCAGCTATTTACACATTCAAGTGGAATGACCGGTTCTATTGTGGAATGCACAATACTCGCTTCGGTTGTAAGTGTTGTTGAACGACTTCTTATGAACTGAGTTATTAATTTCACTGACTTAAAAAGTTGTGGCTGAGACTGCTTTTCCTCTATAATTATGCTGTCTCGGCTCGTGATATTCCTCTTTCGACTCTTTTGCTCCTAATTCTCGCTGAGTTTTCTGAGTTTTGGCGAGGATCTGCTTTTCCTTCATGTAATCTGCATGCCTTGCTGCTCTACAAAGGGCCGGTTCACGAAAAGATATCTTCTTAAAGCCTCCTCTGTAACTATTCCGGTTCTTAGAGCTTCGATGGCCATATTGTCACTGACTTTAGCTTTAGTTAGGATTTTCTTGAAGCGTCCGAGATACGACTTCAGAGACTCGTCAAATCCTTGCTTCAAGGACCTTAAATCCGCTGTAAAGGTGTCTTGGTTGACAAATAGAGCGTATTTCTTCATGAAAAATTTGGCAAGTTGATTGAAGCTCTCAATCGACCCAGTAGATAACTTGGTGAACCATACCAAGGCATCGCCAATTAGGTTCTCGGCAAAGAGTTAATAGTAAGCTGCATCCTCCTGGTCGAGATTGTAACTTGTTCCGTTCATCATAACGTCGAAGGCGCTCATGAATTCTATTGGGTCAGTGGTCCTATCGTACGAAAGACATTTTAGTCTTGGTCCTTGATTTACCGAGACCCTTTTTAGTCTTAGCGGGAATGGCGAGTTTCGTGCTTGAGCCATAATTCGCCCAATCTCGAGTGCCGAGCTGGTAGCTTGATAGAATTGAGACCTCATGTCTTCTTTCATTCTGGATACAGTTGTCGCGTCCAGGGTTGTCAGCACGTGCTGTCCTGGCACGTTCTACGTCGTAGATTATCCTGGCACGTTTGTCGTAGATTTGTCATAGTCTCAAGACATTAGTTGGTTCCGGACTTGGCATTCCTCTGTATTGGTTCCTATGCACGCTGGCCAATACTTCTCCTTGCGGCATGTTGGTTTATGCAGACGGGAGACTACCCTTGTTTATCTGAGACTCATTTCTATCGAATATCTCCGCGTTTCTTCTGTCAGAAGCTTCGTATTGCGCTATCAAGTTGCGCACCAAGTTTTTGATCTATGGTGGTCCTTTAGGTGGGCCAAGGAGAATAGTAACTTCTCGAGATTCTTCTCTATTCTCCTCCCGAGTTTGAACAGAGTTCAAAGGTGATCCGAGAGTCAGATCAGTGTGTTCTTGGAGGCTAGGATCCCTCCTTTCTGGTGAGTTGATGGTAACTTCTTCTTCCACCATCCTTTTTTCTTCTCGTGTACTTCTTTCCCCTGTGTAAAGAAGTCCTTCAATGTCTTTCCCACAGACGGCGCCAACTGTTCAAGCCGGGTCTAGCACAAAGGGGGCTAAATCTGAAATTCTAATTAAAGAGAAGGAAGAAAGGGCAAAGAGTCTTGAGAATTTGAAGGGAAGAAGTATATTGCCAATGAAGTAAAGATGATTGCCGAGTAAAGTTTATTAGCTTAATGTGTATGTCAAAAAGCAGATCCCTTGTCTAAAAGATCTTAGCTAGATTTATAAATCATAGAGGCGATTACAAAGTAGTTGGTAAAAAAGAAATATTACAATTGTTCAGATACGATCTTATCTAAAAGATCTTAGCTAGATTTTCGGAAATTTTCCATGTCGGAATAGGAAAATTTTCATTTCTTTGTTTGATGACGTGTCATCCGACTTCCTTCAAGTTTAACGTGCTTTCGAGAAGGAATTCTTTTGAGTAGATCAAAGATATCCGAGTTGACACTTCAATAATCCTGCCGAGTTCATGACTTAGAATATTCCCCAATTGTTTTTCGTGGACTGAAGTAGGATCTCGGATCCACCTCCAACACGTTATATTATATACATATTATTATTATAATTATCATTATTATTATCCTAATTTAGTAATGCTTATGAAAACTTAATCTGTAATTTGTGCTTGAGCTCAAGATAAAATTTATTTTAAGTCATTTTGTAATTTCAAAACGTAAAAACATTTTTATATTTAGAATATCAAATGTTTAATCAAATAAAAAATTATTAAGATGTAATTATCAAATATCAAATAACATATAATTATCAAATGAAACGTAATATCAAATAAATTATAGTTTTCTTAAATGATTTGTAAAATTAAATTACTCGTATTTTTACTAAAGAAATTTTTTATAGATAGATCACATATAAAGAAAGGAATTATTTTGTTGAATGAATAAATAATTGGGAACATAATATGGTGATAGAAATTGTGCTTTTCTTTCTTTCTTTCTTTTTTCTTTTGTTAGGGACAATGAAGCGATAATGATTGAGAAGATTGCAGAAGATGTTTTGGATAAACTAAATGCGACACCGCCTAGAGATTTTGATGGTATGGTAGGACTTGAGGCTCAGTTGCGAGATATTCAGTCTTTGCTCGATTTAGATAATGATAGAGTTAAGATGGTTGCCATCTCTGGTCTTGCCAGGATTGGTAAGACTATCATCGCGAGAGCTTTACATGCTCTAATCTCTAATAGGTTTCAACTTAGTTGCTTTGTGGACAATCTTAGGGAAACTATAATAGTGGTTCTGATGATTATGGTTTGAAGCTCCGATTACAAGAACAGTTTCTAGCAAAGATTTTGAACCCTAGAGGAATGAGAATAAACCATTTAGGTGCAATAAAAGATAATCTGAGCGACCAAAGAGTGTTCATCGTTCTTGATGATGTGAACAATCTAAATCAATTGGAGGCGTTGGCAAATGAAACTACGTGGTTTGGCCCTGGAAGTGGGATTCTAGTTACCACATAAAACAAAGAGCTTTTGCAGCAACATGCTATCGAAAATACATACAATGTGGGGTTTCCATCTAATGAAGATGCTCACAAGATCTTATGTAAATATGCTTTTAGCAAAAGCTCTCCATGGCATGGTTCTAGAGAGCTTTCGGAAAGTGTAACAAGGCTTTGTGGTAATCTCCCGTTGGGTCTTCGTGTGGTGGGTTCAACTTTATGTGGAAAAAAGAAAGATGAATGGGAAGTTGTGGTGAGCAGGCTGAAAACTAGTCTTGATCGAGATATTGAAGACGTACTAATAGTTGGATGAAGACGAGCAAAAGCTGTTTCACCACATTGCAGTTTTTTTCAACTATAGAAATGTAGATTTTATAAAAACGATGTTTGCTGGGAGTGATTTGGATGTCCATTATGGGTTGAAAATACTTGAAATGAGATCTCTCATTTCACAATATGAGAATAATATATTGATGTACAAATTACTACAACAAATGGGAAAGAAAGCCATTTAAAAACAAGAGCCTTGGAAGCGCCAAATCTTAATAGATCCTCAAGAGAATTGGGATGTTCTTAAATATGCCAAAGTAAATTCTTTCTCGTATATTTATTATATATTTTTTGGCCCTTAATTTATCATTTAAACTTAAAATATAGCATATCCTACTTATGTGCTAACAATGTCTTATTATTTGAAATACTAGGGTTATACGGGCTACGCCCAGATATATGAATAATATTTTTTCCAAATATTTTGGTATTATTATTATTATTATAAAAAGTCAGCTAATCGATTTTTTTTTTGAAATATTTGAAACTTATGAATTATTAAAAGGAAAAGTTTTATCTTTTTTAGATTGCAATTATTATAGTATATATTGCAGTTATATAATGATCGATGCTATTCTTTTTTTTTTTTTTGTCAACATTGGGCCACAACTAGCCGGTCCATTAGCCAAGTTCATGCATAATGCAGGTGGCAGGACTCGATCCTTCGACATGCAAGTACGCCTGCTTTTAGTGGATTTACCACCTGTCACTAGGATAAAGGCCACTTATCGATGCTATTCTCAAATGAGAATAATTGATAATTTTTCTTGAGATGGTTTCTCAGGATTCAGAAATAAGAAAAAGACAAAAACAAGCTTGCACAATTATTTTTGAAGGTATAGCCACTCATGTGATAGGTTTGCATCTTAGTGATCATTATTTTTTAAAGAAGACTTCCATGAATCCATGATAAGCGCCACTTATAATCGAAGTCTCCTCTTTAGGAGGTCCAACTAAAGGTCTCTTAGGGAAATCAAGCTAAAAACCTTTGACTGTAAGCGTATTGCCTAGTCTTATAGGAGTAGAGAGATTCTTAAACGGTATTCTATTATTGGAGTAGAGTCTATGATCAATCTTACCTAAAGGTTCCCATAACGTGGGGTGATTCATGGGTTTGTGTTGAAACACTGAGTTTGGACTTGCCAAACTCAGCAAGATAAAAAGACCAAGAATCAGAGAACTAAGAAAATAAAATCTCATCTAATAAAACTTCAAAGTCAAAGCCCCAGAAAGAGCAAGAATTCGAAATGAATAAAGGATGATTTTCTTTATTGGCCGAACTTTAAACTCATTGTCTAGCAGGATGTTTGCGAGTTTATGTTTCTGTAAATGATTTTCGGGGCACCTGCAAAACCAAACATACATACATAGGGTCGCTTTGATTCAACTTTTCTATTACATTGAATTGTTTAAACATGGCGGTCATACGCAAAAGAAGAAGGTTTGGGTAAAAAACGGTGGTAATAAATCAGGTAACAAAAAGAAAAGAAACGGTGTTAATTAAAATGAGTTATGAGTAGAAAGGTTTGGAAAAGAAACGGTGGTAATTGAATTTTGAAGATTCAGTAAATACGGTGAACTTGAGAAACAGAGATGGAAGGTAAGAGGTTTGTGTGAAAACATAAGCTCAACTATTGATTCTAAAAACAAACAAATGTAAAGTTTTATTACCTGAGGATGTAAAGACTATTGGAGTAATGACGTGGAATTTTTCTTGACCCATGCACTTTACTCGCTTTAGGCTGCAAGAGATATATTGATGTTTAAGTAATAGATTATTTTTGCTGTGATTTGCTAAGTTTAACTTGATAGGAAGATTTAACGTTGTTGACGTTGTACCTTAGACTGCAGATTTTGTCAAATTTCACTTCTAAAGACTGTACCTTTTAATAACCGAAATCTTGAGTCCACATCAGAGCTAAACCCACGAAAACCCAAAAGACAAAACTTTCAGAACCATCAAAGCATTTAGAAAAACACAGGTCGGTAATTGATAGATAAAATAATTTTTTTTTGTACACCTTAAATCATAGATCAACTCGACCCATCAATTATAGTGTAAGTGTGACGGATATCTGAAAATAAAAACCAAAACTTTCGTTAAGTCTGAGAAATCATCTTACGAATCGAATAGGTTTTTTTTTGTAACTGAATTTACGAATCGAAGAGGTTGAATAGTATTATTAATAATAATAATAATAATAATAATAATAATAATAATAATAATAATAATAATAATAATAATAATAAAATAAAAAACCTGAGAAAGGGGAGTTTTGAGAGCCATGGCAATGAAGAACTGAATTTGTTGGTTGCTAGGTTTGTGTCCGTCCTACGCCGCGGTTTTTTTATATAATTTCTTTATGAAGCTGATGTAAACTATTTTCAATTCTTAAGATTAAATAATGTGTGTTCATAGATAAGTTTGTTGTGAAATTTCTACAGGTTGCTCTCCAAAAATGTTTTTGACAGAACATATATGTTTATGAATTATTTGATATTTTGAATCCGTCAATCCAATACTAAATTTTTTATGTGCTTTTGACAGAACATATATGTTTATGAATTATTTTATACTTTGAATCCGTCAGTCCAATACTAAATCTTTTATGTAACGAAAATGTTCTGAAATTACTGTGAGGACATGTGTTCGTATTGTAATATAGAGCTTCATGTCATCTTCAACCTAGGAAATGTTGGACTCAATGTACCAAACATTCTCAGAGGAGATTAGATAACCTGTTAAAGAAACCAATTTCTCTTATAAGTATGTTGTTGCTTATGAATTTTAATCCCTAGGGGAGAAACCGGGGTACGTTCGGTGTTTGTTTAATAAGCATGTATATAGGACTCATGAAATGAGTTGAAAATCAATTATAAGTCATAATAAATGAGTTATAAAGCTAAGCTAGTTGTTTACAAATTATAGTGGTCAAACAAACTCACATTTAGATATTGTGATCGTAAAAGACTTTAACCTGTGATTAATGAACCTGGAAATATTTTCATATTGTGTTCCATCAAGACGAAGAACTTTATCTATCCCCTGAAACGTCTTCACTAAACCAGTGTGCATCCAAGATAACCGGAGAAGAGTTTTATTATTCTTTAAGTAGCTGGCTTACTTGACAACTGCAATGCCAAGAGGAAAACAGCACTGCTAAAATTTGAGTCTAACATAAATTTAGCTGGAAATTGTAACTCTTACATGATATAGCACCAAAGATGTTAGTTGCTCCAGATTGTCAATAAAGTTTGTTAGAATCCAGTTCCTTCAGTCCAATCACCAAGCTTAGAAATGTGGATGCTGAGAACATCATCTCCAGGGGAAGAACTAATAGAAAATGGACGCCTACATATATATTTACATACCTACACTGTGTTTCCATATTCTTTGTGACATCCAAAACTAACACCAAAAGCTTTGTTCATATAGTCAAACACATCCTTGTAAGAACAATTTGAAAGATACAGAGAGAACTAAACATTTATAGAGATCACTGATAACAATAAGTGATGAATGCAAAAAATTACTCAAGGATGCCACAATATAAATTCAAGTGTAAGTACAATTCTTCGCATCAAATTAAGAGTTTGTGGAATTTAGGGACACGGTAAATAATATAAGCAAAAAATAAAACATATAGAACTGAAAAAAACAAAAATATTAGGACTGATTGAATACATGCGACATCATTAGTGAGACCAACAGTGAGTCTATAATGATGCAGCTCATTTATGTAAGCAAAATCTATCACAATGTCACCACTAATGCTTGCAGACACAATTGTGGTACTATGTCTTTTTTAGTAAATCGAACAACAAAACGGTGGTTATAAGTGTGGTACTTGTTCTTGTCTTGATTGATAAAGTGGATCCTTGCCTTGTAATCAATCTTGCCATCTACAGAAATCAAAATAACTTTTGAAATATAAACTAAACAAAGAGAGAGCAAACAATACCAACAAAGTAAACTAAATTCAAAATATTATATACCTTTTCTTTTCTTGAACTTAACTTGGTTCCTCTTGAAGCAAGCATTCGACTTGATGAACTTCAGAAAGACTTAAGAACATAAATCATCCCATTTAATGGAAATCATCTTACTTATAGTAGGTTGTTGTGGTAGTAGAATAATGAAACATTGAAAGTTTTACAGTACAATCCAATAGATCATCGTATCTCACATATGTGTCATGACACTATTTGAAATCAAGGAAAGTACATTATCACATTAACCAACATGATCCATAAATAGATTTGGCGAGAAGAAGAACACTGCTAACTAGAACAACATATCACAAAAGTCGCATAAGAAATCCCAACCTTGTGATGGAGACGGATGTCGGAATCAAATTCCTTGATGGAAGATTTTGTGGAAGGGGGAGATAGAAGTTACGATTCTGAATTTCGATGGAATTGAGTAAGTGTGCTCTTTTTATCAGTAGAAATTGCAGTTACGAATCTGAATGAGCAGTAGATATCTGAATCGCTTCTAGGAGCCTCGACGTTGAGGGAGCTGAAAATTCTAAACGTTTTCCAGGAGGTTAGACATTGTTGAGGTGGAGTTTAAGTTTAGACATTGTTGAGGTGGCAGCATGGAAGAACAATTTTAAAGAGATGATGTGAAAGAGTTAGTGGAGTAATTTTAACCCGGTATACTAAAAGTACCTATTTATGGCTTCCTAAGCCAAACTCCTAAAATGCTGCCATGTCAGCGTCTTTTATTTGTTTCATAAGAATTAACACGTCTAACAAATAGACTTATCAATTACTCCACTAACTCTTTCAATAACTTCAGTCATAATAATGATTAATGAAAATTAAAGTTATTAAACAATCACCTTCTCCACCACGTCTTCAAACTCCTTGCCACTTTAACCTTTTCGTGTTCCCTTTCATGTAGTTTATAAGCTGTCACAAATATTCTTACACTCTAAAAAGGCGACACATAGTCTCTTCTACACTTATCTTGTCACTTATTTTTTCCCTTCCACTTCTCACCTCATTTGTGTTCCTCGCACTGTAACTTCCATCGACCATATAACTGTAAGTTTTTCTTCATGATTCCAGTGACTATTGCATGTTACTTCAATCAAATACTAGATTGTTGTAACTTTGGCCATCCATAATTCTGTTCCGATTATCGGCCATGCGGGATTATCGGACGTGGGATTCTGAGTGTTGCTAATTACATGAACTCGTCCTGCCGATCTTACTGGTAAATTCTTCCTCACAATGACAACATTTCACTCTGTTTCACCAGTTAGTGTAGATTTTTAGAGGTTTTGAAATTGAAAAATGTTTGTGTCTTCACACAACTATGATGATGTAATGTTTGAGGTAAGGAAAAGGAGTTCAGCCTTTAATGTTCTTTTTTCTTCTTCCCACGTTGGAAGTTGTGGGTTTGTTTTCGTTGAGCATAATTAACTAATACTAAGAGCATATAACTTGTGTGTTGATGATGAAGTCGTAGCAGTGCGCTCCCCATTGTTCTTGAGAAGAGGAGGGAAGAGCGTGTTGCACAGAAAGATATGACGGCAACAATTTGAATCTAAAGCTGAAAAAAGAGTTTTACAACACTCGGCTTCAATGTTTGTAAATTGACCAAAAACAATTAATTTGTAGATCACTTGTATGCAATATCAAGAGGGAAGCCCTGTAATTGTAGAGACTTTTGCAAATCCTGACCTCATTACAAGATCATTGTTAAGATTACAAAAACAATGACTCCTGACTTCTTTTACATCTCTCGAGTGGGGTATTTATTCCTTTATATTTTGAAGGATAGTTAGATGATTTGATGACTTGGCTTATATGGATGAAAAATATATTTTACTTATGAAAATGAGAACCACGGTGTTTATTTTTGAAGTGAATTAGCATAAAAATTAAGTAGTTAATATTTAAGTTTAACTTAGAAAAGCCAGTCATGTCAAAAGTTGGATTTTGGGGTTGGTGTTGTGAGTTAATCAAGTAAGAGAAATAAATGCTGATAGAATTGATCCGTAAGTTTGTGGTCTTGGGTTGACAAGTAAACTCAAATAGATAAACTTTCTCAATCAAAAGAGGGGATATACTAAAAGTTAAATTCATAATGATATAAAAGTATATTAACCCCTATATATATATATATTAAAAGTATTTATTTGTGGTTTCCTAGGCTATCCACCTAAACAATTTTTTCATTCCTTTACTTTTGCGCCACGTCAGCACTTTGTTTCTTCATTCTTTTATTCTTTTGCCACGTCAGCACCTTATTTCAATAAAGTTTTGAGAATATATTCACACATAAACATCTCACCTTACCTCTCTATTTCTCAATTTCACCATATTTATTGAATCTTCAAAAAATATTTGATTACCACCGTTTCTTTCCAAAACCTTCTACTTCATCCACTACTCACCCCATTTTCTTACATTAAATTATATTGAAAACTTCTATTTACATGCCAAGAACCCCTTCCAAAACAAATCGTAAGTCTAAACCACAAATATTCTAATCACTAACTATCTACGACCAAAAAATATGGAAATAGAAAAGTCTTCCTCCCAACCACTCAGTGTAGACATTATTAAACCACAAATGATAATTTTGGAATGAAGAAGTATTAGTCGCCTCCTCCATCATTGGAAAGCTCGGAATTTCAAAAAAGGTTTAGAGATTCTGTATGACTGGTTGGTTGTTGCTACAAGGCTTCTTATGCCAACTCATGTTGCAGGTTTGGCAACGGTGTTGGGAAGTGCACTTGCCAAATCCTTTGTCATTTGACTATAAGAGCAGACAATATATTTTTTTTTGGTCAAACGAGCAGACAACATATATATTTTCATGATTTTTTACCTTTAACTCTTATAGTACTTTTTTTAGGTGTGTAAAAGGCTTCTCTCTTTATTTCTACATATGAATCCTAATGCGTTGGCGATTTCTTTATGTCTTTAGGTTTGACTATGATTGGAAAAAAATGGAAGAAGTTGTTGGTTCACAAACTATAGAGTATTTACATTGGTACCCTATAGAGTCTTTTAAAAAATAAAAATATTAATATATTAATATAACTTATTTTTGTAATTAAAATTTTATTTTAAATATGAAATTTAACTAATCATATAATTACATGTGGCATGAGAGTCTCTCATAGGGTTCTCAAAGTCTCTCAAATGACAGACCATCTCTCACATCTCTCTTACTTTTTCATTATTTTTATTATTTTTAACGGTGAGAGACTCATTAAGAGACTTCCACTACAGATGGTCTCAAGTTTAAAACTAGCTTCTCTGAATTTTTGATTCAATTTACAACCCTTTGTCACCTTTCCCCTTAATCTTCATGTGCCTCTTTAATTTTACTGATTTAATTGTGTTGTTTTACCTAATTCGCATCCCACCTTTTAGTACCAAAAATCAGAAACTCCAAGGTGGCCATTTTGATTATGCTGACATACTCTTCAATAGTATTAGAGATATTTGGCTAAGTTCAGCAGGAAAGGGAAGTTCTTCATACGTAAACGAACTAATTCCTAAATTCTTCTACATGCCGGACTCTTAGAAAATAGATTCAGCCTTTATTGAAGTGAAAAATAGTCATGAGAAAAGGTTTGTGCCAATTCAAGGTCTTTAATGGTGTATATTTCCTGCATAATATCAGGTTGGTAAAATCTTTTACCTCTGTGAGCTAGAGGCAGTGCTCGTGATTTTATTCTCAAACATAGAGAAGTGTTCAAGTCAGATTGTTATTATAATGAAACACCATCAAATTCCAAGATTTTTTAGACCAATGAAACAAGCTCTCTCACAGACATTCAAAAGTCGTGACAATATCAATGATCTAATGTGCAACCGCCTCTAGCACCATAATCATATGTATAGTTCTTGCTTTGGCTCTATGCAAACAAGAACTGTCCAATATATTTATAATAACATATCTTTAATTTTATAATTACAGAATAAATAAACCGTTTTGCATATTTCTGAATATAAAAAAGAAAAGAAAAATCATGCTAATCAAACAAATTTTCCTTACAAATAAAATTTTAAAAATTGTTATTAAACAAACACCAGACGTAGCCAATTTATCCTCTAGTTTTATATAAAAGATAAGTTATTGCAGGTCTAAAAGGACAAATCAACATAGCCGTGAGGCCATAAAGTCCAACATCAAAACACAGCCCAATTAGGTCTTATCCTTTTAAAGAATGTAAGTGTATGGACAACGACTCAAAATTGGAAGATTATGCATTGATGATTCCAAGAAACTTTAGGTTCTTAATGATTGTGGTACTTAAATTATGATCGATGAATTGGAAACTCTGAGTCATAAGTGACATTTTTAAAACCTCTTGGCATAGCTTAGATTGAAATCCAGTTTTGGACCATGTGTGGTTAGTTTTTCAAAAAGAATGTTATCATTTTCTTTGTGAAGCATATATACAAAATTTTAACCATAATCTTAATCCTGTAATATTTTAAAAAATAAATCAAATATGCTTATGCAATTTCTTAGAGTTGAATTTCGATAGAGCATATTTTATTATGTGATGATAATTAAATTAGTTATACAAAATTTTAAGCGTCAACATAGATTTGACTCCTAGTTAAAAACTAGATGAGAACCAATTTTTTTTAAAAAAAATTTCGAGTAAATCTAACTATATCTAACTAATTTATCAATATATATCTAAAAATCGGTTGCAAAATTGGATTTTGTCAACGATGGTAACCAATTAATTTGGTTGTGTATCAGCAGTAGCTAAATAATATTAGATGGTGAACAATGACTATTTAGCCACAGCTGCGCAATGACAAATTCAGTGGCAAAAGAGCAACCGAAATACAACTGCTTTATTAGTATCAATTAGCTACACATGTAGCAACCAATATATATGCTTGCTAATTGGCATCATATATAGCCAACACAATATTAGTGGCTACACATGTGCGCTACTGAAGAAATGGTTGCTCTTAGTAACAGACATAGCCACCAATCATCTGCAGTCATAGCCACTGATTTCGTAACCACACAACAGTATCAATTAGCGACTAATTTAGCAACCAAATGGCAGTGGGTAATTTGGTGACGAGTCTAGCAACAAATTTAACGGTGGAAATTTAATATTTAGCCATTGATATAATTTGGTAGCGAAACTTAAATTTAATATAATATTAATTTATTTTAATATTCTAAATTTGGTTTATTATTATTAATTTGGTTTATAAGCGGAAATCTAAAATTTATAATCAAGAGAAGACCAATTTAAAACAAATATTAATAGTTAAAAAATATGTAACAAAATATTAGAAACATATAAAAGTAGCCAACTTTTTGAAGGGGAAATTTTAAAAATATCCTTTTTGATATGTCCCTTTTAGAAATCTACTATTTCTTTTGGAAATTGGGAGATATAAATAGGTATGAAGGGGCACTTTTTGAAAAGGGTATGTCAAAAAAGGCATTTTTTAAAATTCCTCGAAGAAGAGCTTCCAACATATTAGCCTAGATTCTAAGTTTCAAAAGAGGAGTTTCCATGTCAATAGCCTAGCTTAAGTTCTTATATAAGAGAAAACATATACCTAGATTTTTAAAACTTAAGAGTTGAGATCATAATCATCAACACTTACATTCTAACTTATGTCCATGACGGTATGAATGAGCTGGTGGTTCTGTTGGCCTAGATGGAAGAGCTAATGGTGTTGCATTCTTAGTGACTGTTTGAACAAGCAGGTCAAGAGAAGCTTTCATTGTGTCAAACTTCTCACCAAGGATGGAAACATGTGACTCAAGAGCAGAGACTGTGCCCTTCATTTATGCAAACTTTGCCTCCAAATTAACTTGGATAGAGTGATATGGTGTGGACGCCTTGGAAGAATTATCTTCATGAAAATGAATTGAGCATAGCCCATATTGATAACCCTTCACAACATGAACATGTTATTCAATAAAGTAAATGTAAAAACATAAGTCAGTTAATCAATATAAACATGAGTTTTTTTTTAGATAAAACATGTAAGAAGAGAAAGTATCCAACCAAAACAAAATGTAAGAACAAAAAAGAAATTGTTACCTTATATAAAGCCTAATCCAACATAATTGGAGTAGGTGTTGAAACAATGGACTCTTCTTCATTATCATCTGAATCCAAATTAGGTGTTGACATCTTGGTTGCCAAGCGATGAATATCCTCAAGTATCTTCTCAGCTTTCTTGTCCACAAAGATCCCATCTGATTTAGTGTGAGTCTTCTTAATCAAGTTTGGAATCGATGGCATAATATCATTGTTTGCTTCAGCCTAGAAATAAAAACATATTGTAAGACATAACGCCACACCAATATGCAGCTATAAGTGAAATAAGAAATTATCAAACATAATTACATTCTTCTTACCATCTCAATTGAATTTTGGCAAATGACTTTGAAACTGCAGTGTAACGATGCTCTCCGTAACCATCTCGATGGGATTTTCTTGCATCATTACAGATTTTGGCCCTTTTAATTGTTGTAGGTGTGATCCCAACGTTCCAACAAAAGATTCCAATAACTATCACTCAAAAAACCTAGTTTGACTCTGTCTCGTTTTCCTTGTTGATTATGTTCTTGATCAGGTCTCGAAGATGCTTGTGGTATAATTCGACAACTATCTCATGATGTTATATTTTCCAATAATAGCATTGCTAAAAGTTAAAATAGAATTGTTTAAAAAACTAATAAGTGTTTAGAAAACAAAAACAGAAATGGAAGTGATAACATACTGCAAACTTTAACCACCATTGAACCTGATGTTTTGGTGGAACATTTTGTAGACAGCTCTGTACACCATTGATACAGAGAGGATTAACAAAGAATTAGTGGTCAAAGTTAACAACAACATAATTAAACTAGCATAAGTAATTTAGTCAAAACAGTAACTTAAGCTCACAAAGATAACACAAACGATAACCATCATCGAACGCTTCAATAAATGGAGAAAAATATTGACATCAAGACTCATCAAGCTATAGCTATAACTATATTAAACAAAGAACTTTTATTACTCAATGACCAATGACTAGCTACAACTATATTTAGTAATGACTCAAACCTATTAGAGCTTTAGGATATCAAAAATAATAAAAGCCTAATTTGAATTTTCAACCCAGATATTCTGAAAAAAAACAGAATCATATAAAAAAACAAGTATGGTGTAGTATCGATAGAAAATCAGAAAAACAAATCAACAAAATCATAGAAAAGGACCTATCTCTCCACAAGCTACACAATGGCTCTAAAAAATTCTTAAATCATTTTCAGCAACTGAAGATCAAGATGGCAAATGGAGTGAATCAAGCACCAAAAAGTGTATATTATGTAGTGAAAAAGGGAGGAAATAGCATAGTAACAAATACTAGGATTGTACCCATGCTTACAGTGTGGGCTATCTTCTTTTTTGTTATTGTATTTTATGCGATTCATTGATGTGGTAATACAAACACCAAGCTCTAGGGCTACCAAAAGCATCGTAACAAACACAATGAACATAAGCTAAAAAAAAGCATCTCTTACCAATAAGTTTGGTGTCTGTATTCTCAACCAACCATTTAGCTCCATCAGTCAAGAACCCAACAAAGCTTGAATCAAATTCTTCCTTAAACATAAGCCGTCTGTGTATAAAAGTAACCATTGATCTCTTACAATTTACAATTATCTTCATCTCAAAGCTCAAACTAAGATTTTTTTGTAATGCTCTCTTTATAAAGTTTGAGATTTTACCAATCAGTGTTATTTGGTTTGAAGAGCACATGACGAATTCCTCTTGGGCTATGAAGTGATTCCATTACCTCAGCTAAAACATTACACAAAGATTTTCAATTAAACAAAAAAAAAAAAAACCTAATTTCCAATTCACCTGTAATGTTCTTATCTCGTGGAACATCAACCAACAAAGTAGGACCTATATATAGAATCGAATTAACAGAATTCATAAGAACAATCACTACTCAATATTAAAAAGAGTTTCGAAAAAGGAGGTACCATTTAGGATTTGAAGATCAAGCGAATCAACATTGAAACCAACATCATAATAATAATCATGGAAATGGCCAGGAGCATCAACATGAGTTCCAGAGTGAACATATAGTTTCATCTCTAAGTTATTAGCAATGGATCCATTCTTCACACTTGCTACTAATCGAAAGAAATTTCCTAATCCTTCCGATTATTCCCAAGTTGGCATCTCCATCATATACTTGTGGCTAATGTCGAATATCTTCTTTCCTCCTGAGAAAATTAAAAAGGAGTTGTAGGTCCTTGATGCTTAGAACCCTTAATCTGACAGTTTTATCACTCGATCTCTCTCCTCTCCCAAATAAGAAAATCAGTACAGACTCTCGTACTGAGACTCTCCTACAGACTGTCAGCAATAATAAGTAAAAATCCTCCTTTTGAAATCAGAGAAACCACTGAAACCTGTCCTTCCTCCTACAATTGAATGGATGTAAAGTGTTGATCAAAAAGCATTTTTAAAAGCAATCATTCGTTTTTGATAGCTCCTAGTATTATACTTGAATGACCACAAGAAATATCAACATCTAAAACCAATACAGAAACTCCAAACTCTTACACCACAGAGGATATAGTGTAATTGGAGTTTTGAAATATCCTAGCAAAAATCCAGAATTTAAATTTAAATGAACACAAGAACAAACTCGATCACATAGCTAAGTAAAAAGAGATCAAATTATCTTTATTTAACACTTCCAATAAATTTGTGCTCTAGTAATAGTGGATTCATGAGACGTCACTACCAAAAATTCATAAAGGGAATCGTAAGACATCAAAAATTCTAAATTCAATTCTAAATCAATGAAACCTAAGACATCAAAAACACTAATCAGTCTGATGTTAGGATATGCGACACCAAACACCTACTAAAAATCTGAAAAGGAAAGACATGGATGAAATTTAAAGGAATCAAATTTAGAGCCAAGAAATCAAACTATTTTAGAGCTCTGATATGTCTGTAATTAAACTTTTTCCACAAAAGGAGAATCGATTTGCTTCCAATCAATCTGAGTTGGCTCCAATAGAGAAAACGATTTGAGAGATACGAAAATAAGAAGAAGATGAGATCCTGGGTGAAATGTGGAGTTTATTACTAATAATTAATAACTAATTAATTTCCAACTGATAATTAATTTCAAATACGAAAATAATAAAAAAAAACACTAAAATGCAATTACAAAATAGGATTTTTGTTAATTTTTTATAAATAGAAGTTGTTTAGAGAAATATGATATCCGCTTTAATAGAAGTAGATCATTATATTTTGAATCTTAAACAAACTACACGTTCTGGTGAGGTTGATCATTGATTCTATTATCTATTCAGTAGCCAAAAGAAGAAGTCATATATGAAGACTGAGCTATAAATTGGTCTTAAGTTTCAAAACCAAAACCATAGGACAACATTAGTCTTATTTATATAAAACCTTCAAGCTAGAAAAGAAAACTGAGCACAAATATTTGTAGATAGCGAAACCAATGGATTCACAAGCTTCAAAAACAAACAAGAAAACAAAGTCAAAGCAATCATAGTAGTGCATCTACAACTTCACAATCATAATCAAAGCAATAGTAGCAGTAAATTTACAAGCTTCACAAACAAATTCTAGAAAACAAAATCAAAGTAATCGTAGCAGTGGATCTACAAGCATCACGAAACAAATCACAATATTCTAAATCTAAAATGAAGTTCTCACCAAACATCCTTAGGTCATTCTGGTCTTTTAGGATGTAATCGTGGTGACGAGATAGAGACGCCATTATCTCATCCAAGGTCATAGGAGGAAGTTGCAATGTAGCTGACCCTATAGAAGAATTGACTCCACCACTCAAAAATGTTGTTAAAGTCCTTCTTACTCGATGAACAAAGCGAATGAGAAGTAATCTTGAAGGATTTATGATCGAATCGAAAAACGAAGAGAAGGAGAGAAGATAAAAGAACTTGAAACTGATTTGAACACCGTCTTTCTACATTTAAACAAACTCTAGTGTTAGAACTTTTCAAACAAGACTTCAATGAAGAGGATACAAAACTTGTGCACATATATAAATGGAAATTAGATCATAAAACACAAGAATAACTCACACTAGATTTAGGTTGTTCGCTTGCTGAAACAGGCGGTGGTGTAGAGAAGCTTTTCACCCGCTTTCTGAAACACTGGGACTTAGTCTTTAAAGAGAAGAAGATTAACGAAGAAAAAAAGAAGAGGAGAATAAGATACACAAAGAGGAGAAGAAGATAAGAGAAGAAGAAAATAAAGAAGAGAAACAGAGAGAAGAATTTGCAATTGTCTTTGAGGCAAGAAGAAAGAAGACAATACTTAGGGATTTTAGGGTTTTTTTTGCAGGCCACCAAATGGTAACCATTATTTTGGTAGCTATGAAAATTCACAGAGGGAAATTTCGGGGGTCTGCAGAGTGAGCTCAATATATTGCTACTGATAATCCAAATTTAGCTACTAATTTTCTGTGGTTACATCAATTCCCTAAACCACAAAATGAAAATATAGCATATTTATACATTTTAACTCTTTGTATAGAAAATATAATATACATTTGAGAAATCATAATCTAAACTAAAATTTATTACGATTCTGAATTATAATAAGATATTTATATATTCTATATATATATATATATTAAAATTCATTAAAAACATATTGTTTGCATCATCATGTACGATTATTCATTCCCTAAACCCCAAAACATATATCTAATAGATTCATATATTAAGCCTCATTGTATAGACAAGATGACAAAAAATTGTAAGAATATGAAATTACAGAATAACATGATATAAGATTATATTATAAAAATATAACTTAAAGTCAAAATGTTTAAAAATAAACATTGATCACTCATAATCGTTTGTCATAGTCTTCAGGTTCGTCCTCATCCTCATCTTCAAGCTCAACCTCGTCTTCATCTTCTGTTGAACCATAGTCCTCTTCCTCGTCTTCGGTTTCTTATGCAATGGTTTAACCATCATTAGTATCCACATCATCCTCTAAATCTGCTTCCACTGCATGTTCTCTTACTTGAAGAATACCACTAACCACCACGTTTTGATCATTGGTCTCTTCTTGCAAAGCTTGTTCGTCAATTACTTTTGTACTGCTATCCTTATAACCACGTGGAATGACCTTACTGTTAGCCCACCATTCTTCGTTACTTCTTCTTAGTCGTAGATAAGGTATGTAACACACATGGTCAACTTGTTTCGGAACAATAGAAGGATCATACTTCTCATACCTTCGCTTAGGACATATATCAACAATTCCAGAAGCATTACGACGTATTCCACGACCATGTGATGAATTAAACCATGCACATCTAAAAACCATTGTTTTGAGGCCGATTGCTCAGTAGTATTTAATCATAAATATCTCCTCTAACAAACCACAATATTATGAATCCAACTGGTCCTCGAACACATAATCTGTAGAATCATTTTCTTCCTCTGTCAGTGTGCGGAGTTATGAAAGTGTATCCTCGGGTGAAATAAATTGGCCAAGATTGATAACCCCGTTGTCGACCTTGTACCAATTCTTCCAACCATAGAGGACCTCTTTAATTAGCGTCATTATTAATCTGCAAGAGAATTAATACACTTTAGTCATTATTGATTACTTAAATAATCATAAAATATATGTATAAACTTACGTAATCTCTGCACCACTCAGTAAACTGCATATCTTTTGCTTCATTGATGGCATCATCAATAATATTTGGATTGTACAAACAAAATTTTTCTTCAAATATTTTATAATATATTATATTAATTTACTTAATTTAATTTAATTAAGTATTTTATAAATTGATTATTTGAAAATAGTATAAACCATATGTCTTTCATATGAGGCAAGTTCGTCACAATTTAACAATAGAAATGTTTGAAGCACATGAGCATCTTGATACGTAAGCCAGCCTTGTACATGTTTCCCACTAACACAACCAATGAGTTAAAATATACTCAGAATACTAGGATGTGTGTAGCTCATTTGAATATTACATTTGATTACACTCCGCTTTCCAATTATGATTTGGAAAATAATGTGCCTGAAAGTAAGATGTTTCTTCATTAACACACTATGCGACTATATATCCTCCAATTCGTGCTTTCTTCTTCAAATGAGTCATACACCGCTTAAATGGATACATCCATCTGTCTTGTACAAAACCTCATAATCGAGCTTCATTGGACAAGTGGATCAGAAGATGCCCCATCACATCAAAAAATGTTGGAGGAATTATCTTTTCCAAATTTTATATCTTAACTGCTATATTTTCTTGCATAGTGACCACATCATCATTCTTCAGTGTTTTCCCACACAAATTTCGCAAAAAAAAAAAATCTACATTCAAAAATCAAATTTACAAATGTCAACTAAATATTATTTTAATTATTCAACAAAATTATATATATATATATATATAATTATACATATGGAATTATATTTATTATAAAATATTTTTAGAATTTGAAATTAAATATGTAATATATGTTAATATATATACCTAATATTGTCGTGTGTACATGTTTTGGAAGAAACTCTACAAATGAAATAGGGAGTATACTTTGCAAAATCACGTGGTAATCATGAATTTTTAGTCCACTAATTTTGGCGTAATGAATGTTAACACAACTTGAAATGTTTCATAACCATCGGAAAACTTTATTTAACTTTGCATCCACTTCAAGAAAATATCTTTGGTTTCTTTTGATAATCTGTAAATCGGTATTTGGGCTTTTCCAATTCTTAGAAACTCTAAATCTTTCCGCCTACAAATAGCAGGTAAATCATTCCTAGATTTCAAACTATCTTTCATCTTCTTAGGCACATTCATAATTGCGTTCATAATATTGTCACAAACGTTCTTTATGATATATATATATATATATATATCATATCGCGACAATGACGAAGAGGTTGATCCGTTCAATATGGCAAATTTCAAAGTATACTCTTCTTCACCCAATCATCATATTCGCCATAACCCGATATGTTCTCATGTCCATTCCCTCCACATTCCACCGTTCTCTTCAAACCCTCAATTTGGTTGATTCTCTCATCGTACACTTCTTCACATGTCAACCAACTTGGTCACATGTCTTCTATTATTGTGTTTTTGTGAAAAAAGTCCAACATTCTTTCGGTAAGGATGATCAATTGGCAAAAATGCACGATAGCAATCAAACCAACTATGTTTTCCACTGTTAGGCAACCAAAAATATTTTTTCTCATCTTGACATTGCGGACATGCTAATTAGTCATGTGCTGACCATCCCGATAGCATAGTGTATGCTAGAAAATTACTAATCATCCACATCAATGCAGTGTACATCCTAAATTTATTGCTTCTTAGACACATAAAAAGTTTCTATTCCATTTATCCATAAATCATTAGCTCCTAAAACTAATAGAAATATATTATGCAAGAAAATATCTAAACTTTTCTTTGGATGCTTTGGGCTAGGAACTAAAACGAATAGGAATATATTATCCTTCTTCATGCACATACCGGGTGGCAAATTATATGGAGTGACTATAACATACCATATAAAATGATTATTACTATGCATCCCCCCAAGTTTAAATCTATATGTTGATAATCCTAGATAGACATTCTGAGATTCTGATGCAAAATTAGGATATACCTGGTTAAACTACTTCCATGCAATAGCGTCTGAAGGATGTTGCATCTCGCCTTCAGGAGTTACATGCTCAGTATGACATCTCATATGTGATGCTATCTTCTCTGATTGGTACAACCGGTTTAATTGATTACCAATAGGAATGTAAAATATTCTTTGCTTTAAAATCTACTTCTCATGACCTTATCTAAAATGAAATCGATCCTTTTAAAAAAATGACATTTCATCAATAATCTATCATAACCCTTTCAAAATAACATGCAATAATCTTCACAGACATCAATCTTGTAAGATGGCATCCCTAATGATTTTGTCATCTTCTTCATCTCGTAGTACAATTTTGACGCTTTATTAAATACTGGTAAATATTGTCCAAGCCCCTGCAATATATCATCCATGCAAACTTGTGAAAGATAATGTTTAGTCTTAATATTCATAAGAAAGGCTGACAAAGACAATGTAGACAATCTTTCAACACATCCCTTGTATATGGGTTCTTTTGCAGCCACCAACATCTATAAAAAAAAGTGATTGGAATCACCAGTAGGCTCTTCCTTAATTGGTTGGTTTTCCCTGTGCAATCTTGGAAAAGCATCATGTACCATGTGTACATACAAATTTGGGGCATGTTCTTGGTCACTAGTATCTTAATACATTGTAAATGATGGTACATCTTCAGGTTGAGTGACACTCATTGAAGATTCTCTGCTAATACTTTCTCCATGGGACGTCCATAAGTAGTTCTCCGTGAAACCCTTTGTATATAAGTAATGGCCCACAATATTTGCATCCCAAAGCTTCTGATTTTTACACAGACACAATATTGTATTTATCTCGATGTAAGACTCCTCATGTTGTGCACATAGAAAAAAATAACTTCAATCATTCAAGATACGCATCCGAAACACTGTGATTCACAGGATATAACCTCTCATACATCCACTCCCTTTCATTTAGTAAATTTCGTGTAAAAGACATCTTGACAGAACTGAGTTGTGTTTTAAAATGAAGGAGGTTCGTGTGTTATATAGAAAATATGGCCACTAAATACCTACTAAGAAAAACGGTAGCAACTCAAAGATATATCCGTTAATTCTAACAGTCATAAAGATATTTTCTACATAGCCACTGACAACGACTGCTCATAATGGTTGCAAATTGAATATATTTGTTGTGCCCAATGGTCATAAATATATTTGTTAGCTAGCATGCTAGCCACCACATAGACTGTGGTGACTAACATTTATCATAACTATCAATATAGAAACCATTTTGTAGTATCTAAAATATTATATATGATTGGCTATGATTATTTTAGTTTCTAATCAGCTACTCTTTAGTTAGCGATTACCCACTGATGTTTTTTGTTGCTAATTAGCCATTGATTTTTTTACCGATTTTCTACCAAAAAACCATTAATTATGGTGGTAACTTAGTGGCTAATTGGTAGCTGTTTTGAGCTACCGCTAAATTCTAGTGGCTATGTGGTGGCGAATTTAATATTCTCTTGTAATTGATCGTTATACTCTTATGTAATATCAGTTTTGTTATTGACCATTTATTATAAAATATTTTCAAACCATATCAATTTATGTAAAAATTTTTGTATATCCATATATATGTAGAGTACTATTTATTCGTTTTCAAAATTTCGATCTATAACATATGCAAAAAATATTTCATATATTAGATGTTATGATTCTATAGTTTATTTTATAAAATAAGAACAAATAAAATAGGACTAAAAATAATTATTAAAAATAAATAATATGGTATAACTTGATTTAAAATAGTTTGTATTAAATTAGATTAGTTTGAAAACATTTATATAATTTGTAACAAAATAATGAAATTTCATTGAAGAAATCATTTTTTTTGCCTTACGACCTTTTTTTACGATAGAGTCTTTCAGCCTCTGAAGAATATAACATTCTAATTAATTTTCTTATCGAACCTCCATGTATTTACAGTGGCTAGGGTCTGCTTTTTATGGTTTCATCTATTTTTGTCCAACAATTTTAAGATGGTGGCGGCAATGGACAAAACTCTCATGGCAATGTTGTTAGAAAAAGATGTTGAGCCCTTCCCCATGTCTAATCTCCCTTAGTTTAGTTCCAATGAACAAAATTTTTTGAGTTTAATAGGTAAACTTCTTAAACCAGTTCACCAGAAAATGTATAGCCAAAATTACGACATGCCACACAAATGGTAGTATAGAGATAGAGTGCATGGAGTTGCTTATCGAATGAAAGGTTTTAGTTCATATTTTACACCAAACATGACTTAATAAAAGAGAGAAAGGCCTTTACACCTTCAACGAATAGGTACTGGTCCTAGAGAGATGGTCTCCAAATTCCACCGCATATTCACTTCAACATATCCTGATTTGGGTTCAGGTGCAGAACATCCCTCTTAATATTTACACTAAAGAAACGATAATATTGTTAGGAGAAATCATTGGGCAAGTCTTAGAGGTAGTGTTTGACCTGATGAAGCATGAGAACAAAGAAATTTCCCGTGTAAAAATCAACTTTGGTGTATAGTAACCACGGCAAAAATCTAAAGAGATACGTCTTGCGGACGGTCAAATGACAACAATATAGTATATCTGCAAGTGAGTCCAAAAATGTTTATATGAATGTTAAAAAGGCCGATCCACAAGAAAAATGATTGCCTTTTATAGCTAAGAATAATCAAGATGGGACCATTGCAAGGTACCTACAAATCAAAGTACCTCTTTTCAACACATTGATCATCAAGGAGGATGATCTTCTTTTTGGTGTTTTATTATAAGAACATGTAGGTACTCATTCGGTGTTAGGCAAGAAAAAATTGTAGAGGATGTGTTAGATGGTATAAGCTCATAATATCTGATAATAATATTCGTAGAAAAATATTAATCAGAGTAGTTGTTGAATTAAAAAATGATCCTCTGCTGCAAAAAACAGTCCTCAAGCTAGAACATCCGCCCATCATTTATGCAGATTTCGACAAAGGGAAGCACTAGTCTTTGGGTATGACTCAACATTCTTCATATTGTTCACCACAAAAACATATTGCCCTTATGAAGCTTTTATCTGATGCAATCCCTATAGCTAAAACTCTTCTCAGTTCAAACTTTCCTTTACACAAAATGATCCAACGACAAAAGTGTCCTCTTTAAGGGAATAAACACTTCAAAGAATGTATTTAAAAGATCCAATGTAACGAATTGATTCACATGACAAAGCATTTAATCTCTAGAGGTAACAACCGAACAATTCTTTTTTAAATAAAGTTAGGAGTCATATCTAGCATGACTGAAAAACGTAAAAGAGACTTAGATGAAGATAAATCAAACATGGTTTAGAAAAGATCCAACATAAGGATGATCCTCAAGATAGAATTTTCTGAGAATCAATGAGCATAGTTAGCTAGAATTGTCAAGGATTGGGGTGACCCAAGACTTGACAATTCCCCGTCTCATGGAAATACATTATAAATATTTCCATGATATTTTCTTCGTGGATGGAGGTTACAAACAAGCATGATATTTTAGTTGATATTGAGGAATGGCTA